>JAMKCH010050249.1:0-17671 GCA_023653785.1 Ophioderma brevispina
TCCACTTCTTCAGTGATCGCTTCAGTTTCCAGTGATCGCTCCCGACTCGCCTCCCGCTAGTCATACCATAATTTGGCTAATTGTTAGTATTATGTATGTATCTTCGCAAAAGGCTCCTTCAGTTTTTCGATCCATATTGCGCCAAATTCGCATGAAATGTGCATGAAGGATACGGACGTGTTTCTAAACTATATGGACGCAATTCGTTATAATGGCTGAAAAAACAGCGAAAATGTGCTCAGATGCTATTAGTGTATAGCTGGTATGTCATAAATCAGCCGTCGTGTTTTTTTTCTGTTAAAAGCAAAATTCCACTTGATTCTTTATCTCTTTGGGTGTACCTATTGAAAAATATCTTGGGAATTTTTTCACACGTTTTTAAGGTGTCAAATCGAAACCAAGATGGCCGCCAAAATACACAAATTCCATTATAATTGGTATTCTGAACGCAATAGAGGTCCAAATTGACGACAATACCCACATGTCAATACCACAGAGTTCAAAGACAGTAAATTTACTGGCAGGCACATTAAAAACTTATGTGTACCTTGTATCCAAGATGGTGTCCAAAATGCCTCAAAAAGCTATGTTATGATTATAAACGCTACATCCACACTAAATCAAGAGAAAATTGATTGATTTCATGGGTTATTGTATATCTTGTGGTACGAGGAACCCAATCTGACATTTTTTGGTTAACGCCCTCAAATCCAAGGATGGCGGCCATATGGCCGTCGAAAGCGCTGTTAATAGAACTGGTAATTTTAAGACAAACTACCTGAATTATTAAACTTATGGGGGCATAACATTGTAATTTAAATACTTGCAATGGAGAAGAAACCAATTCCAACTATTTTGTTTTGTTAACATTCTTGAATCACGATGGCGGCCAAAGGAGCCATATTTACCATTTATGTTAAAAACATACTTCAAAATTAAGTACAGCTAATTTTGGCGACTATAAGCACTAGCAAAAAATCAATAGCAAAATGCGAATTTTCATACCTACATTATGTATGCACCTTCGGAATTTGAATATAATACAAATGAAGGCAAGCTTATAGTACACTCTGTACACAATAAACTCATTCTACCCCATTTAATTTTTACTATAGATAAAAAGCTCGATACCAGCTACTGTATAAAACTTATTTTTGATAATCTCGAGCGAACATTGGAAATTTGATAAAAACTTGAATAAGACTCCAAATATTTGTATATAATCGCAAGATATATATTTTTCCAATTTTGTTAAATGTAAATGCTTCAAATCTAAAATGACATACCCTATTATTCATTTTTGTTTTTTCAATCATATTACAAAACCTAACTGATAAAATGGGTGTGGGTCCAAGTGTTTATAGCTTAGTTGTTTTCATTTTTAATATATTCAAATTTCCTAATGCAAATAACGTAAATATGGAGAATTATGTGTAGATATATGTGAAATAGTCATCATTTTTGGCTATTGATTTTTCACAAAACTTAAATAGAATGAGATGTTTGTGTCCAAAAGTTTAGAGTTGCCTCGTTCATTATATTTGTAAGGAAAACATCCATTGTTGGCTATGATAGTGACAATGGCCCTATTAGTGACATCTTGATTAAAGGCATGTTAATTAAAACTTACTTGAAGTTTTCATGTTTCCAAAAGTATGTATATAGTTGCTTTCACACTAATGAGTACAACATTATGTAGGTATATATGAAAAATCTGCCACATTTGGGTTTGAAGGATGTTAAAAATTTAAAATGCAGATTTTTGTTATTTTATTGATTTTTTAGTTTTTTTGATTTTTTAGGTTTTTTATATTTTCATTAAAATTTCCCCGATGCGGCCATAACACATGTATTGGTATTTGATTATGCTTGTATGCAGTCGTCATTTTGTCCACCCATTTAGGATTTTGAAGCATGTTAACCATTTATAATAAATATATATATAATATATTATCCCTCCTTACGTCCCTAGAGGGAAAAATGATACAACCTGACGATCACCGCAGGACAGGGAGGTAGTGCAATGTTCTCTTGGGTTGGCAAAGGGAGTTGGCTCAGTGATTTTTGAGAAGTGGGAAAAATGGCATTTGGGGATTTAAGGGATATAGAGTTTGCTTCATTTATAGTTTATTATAATTCCTATCATGCATAAATATTATATATGAAAAATTTTTTTAATTTTTTTAATTTTTTTATTATTATTAATATATTGGCCGCCATCTTCGATTTGAAATTATGTTACAAGCCAAAAATACATGAATTCCTGTGTTCAAAAGTAAACGATGTTTATTATGTTTTGATTTACAATATTATAACATGGATCACATGGACTGTATGAAAAAATATACCGATTTTAGAGTAAGTTCTTACCGTTTCATTTGTATTTTTATTCACTTTCTCATGTGTGATAACATTATTGTAGGTATATATAAAAATAGGGAGTTTTGGCTCTTTGATTGCTTAGGGGGGTCATTATTAGCAGCCATCTTGGGGTTGAAGGGTCTAAAACGAAAGTATAGACAAGAGCTAGTGTAGTTGCTTCATTTATTTTTCATTCAACATTTCTGATGCATATAACATAATAATACTTAGGTATTATGAAGAAATCTCCAGTTTGGGCTATTGATAGATTACGAGTGCTTATACGCAAATGACATTTGTAGTCCGGGCTAAAAATGAGCCTAGGTGTATCACCTGGAAGGAAGTTTATCTCATGTGGTTTCTAGATAAGCTTTTATGAGGAATAAGAAATGTTAGTAAAAAGGCCGAATCATGACGCATCCTCCATATAGGGGGGTTATTTCCGGGGGGGTCAAAAAATTAAGAAAATCATATATTATGGTACACATGAAGACAAGTAAGATATTCTGACCGTGTATTGACCTAAGAATTAAGCTTTTTAAGGTATTTACGAT
Organism: Ophioderma brevispina; assembly: GCA_023653785.1. Lineage (NCBI taxonomy): Eukaryota > Metazoa > Echinodermata > Ophiuroidea > Amphilepidida > Ophiodermatidae > Ophioderma > Ophioderma brevispina. The sequence continues at coordinate 2,916 of JAMKCH010050249.1, forward strand.
AAATGTACGTACTGTATAATGAGACGAGGGTAAATAAGTTGTAGGGGGGTCACTTAAAGGACACCCTTATTAAAAAAGGGAAATACAGTGAAAATTGCTTAAAGTATACAAAAATACCACAATTAGGAAGTAATATGTTCAATCCAGAACAGTAGTGTCAGGGTGTAGAAGGTCTGTGGCGGTCTGGTGAGGTGGCAAAATTTGCAGTATTTTGGGTGGCACACCATGGGGGGGGGTGCACTTAATATGCGACTTATATGTGCCTATACCAGATGGTACGAAAATAGCTTTCAGTGCGGAAGGAAAGTTTATCCATGTGGTTTTTCTAGATCAGAAATTTTATGAGGAATAAGGAATAGGTTAGGTAAAAAGCCCGATTCCCTGAACGCACCCCAAAGTGGGGTTATTTGCGGGGGGGGGGGGCAAAATTACTATAGCCCTATGGTACATATGAGACAAATAAAAATATCCGTCTAGGGACCACAAGAATTTTGCATATCGGGTATTTAAGTATAATGTATAATGCTTATGAATTATACAAGGGCAAATAAGGTAGGGGGTCCTAACCCCCCCCCCCCAAATATAAAAAACTCTGACAAAATCCTGAAAATAAACCTACCCAGTTGGGAAGTAATTTGTTCAATCCGAACAGGCGTTTCAGATGATAGTATAGTTCCTGTGGAAGGTCTGGTGAGGTGACAAGAGGGTAAAATACAGTAGTTTGGCGTGGCAACCCGTGGAGGGGGCACTTGAAATATAATTTGTTCTTATAGTGCCCTACCAGGTGGTAACGAAAATAGCTCAGGATGTGGGATTTTTCATAGATAAAAGTGGTAATTGAAGTTCTTTATGTGAATGTGAGAGAAAGGGGTCATTGGTTGTATATTGAAAAGCGATTGGGGGGGGTTTATTGGGTGTCTTTGATGTCAAAATGGGGTTCAAGGAGAGGCATTCGGTATTTATACGCTAAATTGTCATTTTTATATGGACAAGCGCTTGACCTTAATTGATACTGAAAGGACTGATCAAATGTTTGTATTGTAAAGGTAAACCCACTAGACCCCATACCTCCTAAACCAGACCCTATATATCCGTGTCCGGAAGTAAAATTGAACATTAGTTTTGAGGAACCTAAGGGGCCTATGTAAATAATACTTTGTCATGTTGATTTAATAGTACGTAAAAAAACAACAGTAGTAAGTTGTCTTGTGTTAAGTAATTTTCCGATGTTCTCGTATTTTTCATAGGGGTGTGCATCCCCCCCCCCACAGTGATATCACTGTCATTCATTAAACATCAAGCCATTATACTTAAAGGGACATAAAATAATGGCATGAAAAAAAATTGACAAAATTAAAAGGACCCTTAATGAAATCACTTCCATGAGTTTGAAAACAATTGGACTGTTTCATTCTGTAAAAACAGTAACAACGTGGATGATGTTCCAGGGGGAGGTGGCAGTTTGTGGCAATTTATGGACCAAGGATGCTTCTTTACTACAAGCCTAAAGTACAATTCTGAATCCCGGTCTTGAATGCTTTGAATTGTTGTCGCAAACATGCTAGATACACTGTTAATTCTGTCAGTGATGTGACCACCTTGCTTTTCTTTTCTGTTCCATAAATTGCCACAAAACTGCCACCCCCCCCCCCCCCCCGGAAACTCTTCCTGTTTTTACTGTTTTTACAGAATGTAACATCCAAATTGTTTTGAAACTCGTGGAGTGAATTCAGTAAGGGTTCTTTTCACTATGTTCAATATTTTTCATGCCTTATGTCCCTTTAAATACATTAATAAACTAGATTCGTAGGTTACTCCCGTTTGGTTGATCTTATTTTTCATCATGTATTATATAGATCTTCTTAACTCCACCCCCCCCCCCCAAACAGTATTGTATTCACATGAAGCAGTGGGGTGTGCAAAAAAACAAATAACTAGCAATTTTCAATTGTTTAGTTAAGGGATAATGTTTTGCAACCAAAATTTGTAATGATTAATTGAGGTGGACCTGCAGTATATGACTCTCCTGGAGTCCGTTCCCGAAAATCAGTTCGTAAATCTAAGTGCATACTATGTCATGCCTCCCAGTGGACATATGTGTCCAAAGCAGTGTAACTGGTATGAAAAGGTCTGTTATGTGGGACATACGCATGAGTTAGTAACACGTAGGGTTACGCACGAGTTTGGGGAACGGGCACCTGGTGGTGGTGGGTGGTGGTGATGGTGGTGTGGTGGTGGTTGTGGTGGTGGGCGGGGGGCGGGGGGGGGGTGGTGCTCCCATATCTTTGGGATATCAACTGCTGTCCTTGAGCCCCATTTTGACATCAAAATGACAACCCAATGACCCCCCCCATTTACTTCAATCTACAACCATGCGCCCCTTTTTTCTTATATCAAATTAAAGCTTCAATGACCCTTCTTTATTACCATCTGGTAGGCCCATATATGTCGCATATTGAAGTGCCACCCCTCAAACTGACACCCAATCACCCCCCCAATAGCTTCATCTACAACCAATGACCTTTTCTCTCACAAATATCAAACATAATAAACTTCAATGAAAACTTTTATCTATGAAAAATCCCACTCCCTGAAAGTTATTTAGTACCACCGGGTAGGCACATATAAGACAATTTATATTCAAGTGCCCCTTCACGGGTTGCCACCCCAAAATACTGTATTTTACCCTCTTGCCACCTCACCAGACTTCCACAGATGACACTATATATTCATCTGAAACTACTGTTCAGGATTGAACAAAAACTACTTACTTCCTAATGGGGTAGGTTTTAATTTTCAGGATTTTCAGGGTATTTCTTAATATTGGGGGGATTTAGTGACCCCCTACAAATATTGCCTTGTATTAATTTTACTTAGTCAAGTACATTATACTAATACCTGAAATCTGCTAAATTCTTGTGAGTCACTAGACGCGTCAGTATATTTTATTGTCTTCCTATTGTACCATAAGTATTTTTGCCCCCCCCCCCCCCCCACCCCGTGGAAATAACCCCCATTTTGGGGGGGTGGCGTTCAGGAATCAGCTTTTTTACTAAAACATATTATTATTCATCATAAAAATCTGATCTAGAAGAACCACATGAGATAAACTTTCCTTCCACACTGAAAGCTTATTTTCGTACCATCTGTATAGGCACATATAAGTCGCACATTGAAGTGCCCCCATCCATGGTTTGCCCCCCAAAATACGCATTTTCCACCTCACCAGCACCTCACCAGACCTCTACTATTCCCTGAAACTGGATTTGAACCAAATTACTTACTTCCTAATTGTGGTATTTTTTGTATATTTTAAGCAATTTTCACTGTATTTCTTCATTAAGGGGTCATTAGTGACCCCCTACAACTTATTACCCTGATTCATTACTACATACGTACATTTACTTAAATACCTGAATCTAAGCTTAGTTCTTAGGTCATTACACGTCAGATATCTTATTGTCTTCATATGTACCATAATATATGATTTTTTCTAATTTTTGACCCACCCGGAAATACCCCCCCATATTGAGGATGCGTTCAGATCGGCCTTTTTACCTAACATATTTTAGTCCTCATAAAATTCTGATTAGAAAACCCGTGAGATAAATTTTCCTTCCAGGTGATACCTTTTTTTAGCCCGGGACTATTGACACCATCTTGGATTTTGAAATTTGAAAAATGTAAAACAACGCAAAAGGGTAGTTTCAAGTGTCCAAAAATGATTCATTTATTGTTAAAATTTTCTTATAAAACTTTAAAAGTTATGATTTTTGGATTCAAAATTTCATAATGTGTATATCATAAGAAGTCCTACTACGGCAAGAGGGCATTTTCTGTCGCCGCACCCACTTTGTGGAATACCTGCCTGCTGAAATTCGTAATACCAAAACCTGCCAAATTCAAGAAAACTTTTAAAAACCTACCTTTTAATAATCCTATGTAAAATTGTATATATTGTGTGATACAGAGTTGTAGATCTAGCTTGAACATTTTTTTTTTACCAAAAAATATGTTGGTCAAAATTATATTCTTGTTTAAAAAAAATAATGTGTTTTTTTTGTCTGAATATCGTGGGCTTGTAACCTCAGTATTTTTTAGCTTTTAAAATATGCTTCACCTACAGTTCAATTGTATTTATTTTATGTAAGATAATTGTATTTCTGTATGTATTTTTAAAGTTATGGTTTTGTGGGTATTAGTAATCTTAGTTAATTTTTAAATATAGGTTTCTTTGTTAAAGCGCCTAGAGGCTTTTGTTGTGTTGGGGGCTCTATAACAAAGCAATTATTATTATTATTATTAAATAGGTGTATGGAAAACTCACCAGATTAAGGAATTGAAGTGCTTACAGAAGCTATTATAGCCACCATTTGTGGATTGAAAGATGTTTTCTAACATAAATTGGTAAATGAGTGCATGGTCAAGTATAATTAGGTGTTTTTTTAATTGTTATCCAAAAATTATTATGATATGGATCTATGTGAAAAAACATACACAATTTTATATATTATTCAGTGTTACGGTGGGGGGGGCCCCGCCATCTTGGATCAAAAGCGGGTTAGCAACACAGAAATGTTTTGGAATTTATTTCTTCTGTCAGAGTATTAAATGTAATGTTTCTGCCCCAAAGGTTTTTAACGTAGGTAGTTTGTCTTTAAATTACCAGTTCTGGTAATAGCGGCTTTTCGGCGGCCATATTGGCCGCCATCTTGGATTTGAAGTATGTTAACAAAAGAAAATGTCAGATGGGGTTCCTAGCACCACAAGATTTACACCACCCATGAAATTTGAATCCTATTAATTCTGATTAGTGTTAGTGCAGCGTTTATATTCATAACATAGCTTTTTGGCGGCCATTTTTGGACGCCATTCTGGATTCGTTAATGTGATTGTCATATTCATTGAATTTAGCTGTTTTTGAACTCTTTAGGTATCGAAAATATGGGTATTATCGTCAATTTGGACAAATATTGCGTTCAGGATATAAATATAATGGAATTTATGTATTTTGGCGGCCATCTTGGAATGTGGACACCCTAAAAACGTTTTGAAAATTTCCAAGATATTTTTTCCAAAATTGTTACACCAAAAAACAATGAATTCAAGGAGGAATTTTGCTTTTTTAACAGGAAAACAAGTTCTTCTAAAAACTGGCCTCGATGGCCTATAGGAAATATGACACGTTAATGGTCAGCATTTATAATATTTTTATTATTAATTACGAATGTTATGGTTTAAAAAAGGGTTTTGTAAGAAAAAAATTGCCACACTCGACTGCCCAGCAACGATCAACGCAAATTTTTGAAACAAGATTTTATCTAAATTAAGAACGATACCTTTCAGAATACGATGGATCAAACGGGAAAAAAATCAAACAGGTAGGGCCTAGAGCAGTATGTTAGCGTCGAGTCAGGGTGCAAAATGAACGTCATTCTAATAGTAAGTCTTTGCGATTTTAGTATATCTAACTGTGTCTTGTCTGAAGTGACGACGGGCGCGTTTACCCAGTGCGTTATTTCAGTTGTAGTGCGGCTTGTATTTGGCGTACCCAACCACACCGCGCGGCGTGAAAAGACGGGATACAAGTATACGCCCGCGCGCTACTTCATATTCGAGCTGGGACAGAGTATAGGCCGTGGTTCGTATTCAGCGAAGGCCGCGACCGGGGCATTACATTCTGGTCCACCGATCTGGTCAGTGAGCGCGTATTCTGCATGTACTACGCGGAAGTACCGTGCGGCTCGCCATGCCTGGTCAGCGGCCTCATGCATACAGGGTAGCGAGGCGCACCGGGTTTAATTCCGTTTCATAGCAACGTTCGCGGCCTAGACCCTATCTGCACCAGTTGAAAGGGGTACCAACGGCATAAAGGTAAAAACACAAACCCCAACTAAACCTTGAGAAAAAATAATTGTTAGTTACATTTTAAAAATCTTCCGAATTGCCTAACAGATTGGTATAAAAAACATAGAAAAAAAATTAATTGACAGAAATTCAATAAAATAAGACTTTAATAATATTCTACAAGCATTTTACTTCTTCTTAGAATCTAAAGAAGACTTTGTTTCGCCCGCCTCTAAATGCTTGATGGTTCGCCATCGAGGCAACAAACACGAAATAATAGTACTACACTATTTTGGTAATTTTTAACCAATTGTTTGTAAGCGTTACTAAGCGGTGCGTATGCGTGTTGCGTTGCGCCGGGTGAGCCAAGCGCGGGGTTGCGCGTGAGGATGCTGCTGCGGGACGCAAAGTAACAGGCGCCTATAAGTGCCCAATACAGTGGGGTGTGCAAAAATAGTGTGGGTAAAGAAGGTAAGAAAAGGAAATATGGTCAATAAACAGGTCATGTTATTTCCCCGGTTATTTTCGCTTTGAGTGTGGTATGGAATTGATGGAAATGCTGGAAAACTAAGGGAACTTGAAGTTACGAAAAAAATACAATCAAGGGATGTTGTGACGAGGGAAGCATTCAACTGCAGGATGACAAGAACTTTAATACGGGTTGTTGAGGAGTATAAAGAAAACAACGGATATGACGGGACCTCAGTGACGGGTCGCGCAGGGCGAGTACTTTTGAGAAAAAAACCACCCAGGTAAAACAAAACCGATATTGACGTTTTTATTATTTACAAAGAAAATCGAGAAAAAAAATATAGGCCTACGGGAATGTTATTATGGGGATTAAGATTAGGGGCCCGCTCGTTTCCTAAGTTCAAGAAAATTGCCCAAACGTGCATAGCTACACAAAGGATATGATAGGGACGGGAAATTGAGTTATTTGTGTTAAAAAAAAAAACCCAACAAAAGGTTGTTACTAGGGGGCGGGTCCTAAAGTTCAGGATGACGGGTTAATTATACGGGACTACGGGGAGTTGAAGAATGGGGTACCTGTTGTGCTAATTTCTGTTTCAGTGATCGCTTTAGTTTCAGTGAATCGTTTCGGTTCAGTGATCGCTCCCATTCATCCAAATACGGGAAGGCCCGCGCGAAGCGCGGGCCTCCCGCTTAGTAGATATAGCGCCGAATGCAGAGGCCCCTTACTGTGCATTCACCAGCAAGATTCCTACTCACGTGTAACCCAGAAGTTAGGCTACCCCATGGGTACTCTTAGCTCTATCCCAAAGGTACCCCCTTGAAGCACTATTGTAGGATTGCAGTACCTACAACTAAGTTATTGTTGGAAGTACGAAACCACTGGATGGATAAGGCAGCATGTTTACTTAGGCAGTAAACCCTCCTATAGTGTTACCTCTGGCAGATGACGGCCTAGGTGACTGACAGGTACCCATGTAAGCCACCAGTAGTGGGAGTACCTCGAAGCTACTCCACGGGAGTACCTTCACAGGTCTCCCATACCAGTGCTAGTAGGCAGCCATTGGACAATAGAGGGCGCCAAAACCATTCCATTGTTTGTTTACGACTTTCTGTCATTTTCAAGGCTTAGTAACATCGATAATTTGGTTGAGCATTCACCAAAAAAACCCCATATAAATGGGACATTTTGTGTAAAACTATAAAACCTATGTGACCCAAAATGTTAAAATAATGATAAAATTACTAAAATAAAATCACACAAAGTCAAAAGCTCTTTGCATGGGAGTACCCATGGCAGGTACTCCGTTATGGTGTGACTGTGGTTAAGATATGGCTGGGTAACTAGGTGGTGTTTACCCCACTTTTGCGGCCGGCGATGTGGTACCCATTGCGGGTGGGTACTCCGCGGGATACTTAATAGTCCCACTTCAAAGGTACTTCCCTGAAGTGAAGAAATTGGTGTGTACTATTACACAGCGCACAGCGAAATCTACTTAAAACAAGTTTTAAAAGGGCGCGGGCCTCCCGCGTAATATAAAGCGCCGAATTGCAGAGGCCCCTTACCTGTGCATTACTATTACACAGCGCACAGGGCGCTTTCATCGTGTGGTATAAGTTCCAGAAATGGTTGAAATGCTCAATGTTATTCCGTGTCGTGTACCAGTCCTAAGCATCCAGGTCACCCCGCCGATTTTATATTTTGTATTGACCTAATGAAAAAGTGTTACCAACACCCGGATTGAGCCTTTTGTGGCTTGTCTTCAGTTTTGTTAGTCAAAATTGCTCGGTTATGCAGGATAAGATCAGTATACCTTTTCTGCAATATGGATAGCCAATTTACGTTTACGATATGGTAATTTTTTGGACCAGGAATTATTTTGAGTGGGAGCTGGATTACCAAGTAACCCTACAACTGGTTTATATTTACAAAATGTTGTGAGACTCAAGAGACATCAAAAAGGATTTTCACACACATTTGGCGCAACAACCAACTGGGAAGGAACTTTTCGAGGGGCAAAAAACCATGTTACGGACAAACCTAAGGCAGGCGCGAGCTGGTATAAGCATGCCAAACAAACGGGCGATACCCCGCGTTCCTGATTAGAAGGGGGCTCCCCTGCTTTCTTATACTGTATCTTTCACTTTTCATTTAATATATTTTACTTGACGACTTTCTTACTGTGGTTTTGATCATTCAGGAAGGCTGAGAATAAACATTGGAATTTTTACCCATGTTAACCGAGATTATCTAGAGGGTACTCTTAGTTACAGAAAAAAGTATTCGCCTTTCTGTATTGGTATTGCTAGTTCAATCAGGACGTCAAGCCAAACATGCGTTATTTTTCTTGTACCACGAGAAGGCAATGGAATCAGGGGCGGGCGCCAGGGAGTAACAGGTAACAGGCGGCCGCCCCCCCCCGCCCGAGATTTTCAAAATTTAGGAAAAACAGGTATTTTTGCGCAAAAATTCGGGGTTTTTTTTTAACCCAAATGAGTTCATTTTGTACTGTTTCGCCCCCCTTATGTTTCGCCCCTCCTATGATTTTACCCTGGCGCCGCCCCTGAATGGCTGTAACCTCAATAGCTGGTCGAAGAAGCTCTGGAAAATGTCCTAATTTGAGGTCCAAAATACCTGAATTCATTATAAAATAATGTATTCTTGTAGCTTCTTGTTGCGGAATGTCAACTACATAGTTGGTCTGTTATGACGTGAAAGGGTGTTTGGGGTAAAAAACAACGAATTAAAAGCGATGGATTTTAGGTTTTGAAAAAGCGCATGGTCTCTGAAGTTATAGAAATCCCAGCAAATTTTAAGGTGGGTCCCATAGATGGCTCAAGAATGATTAAAGGTCCATGGCCCGATCGCTAATAGCCTCGTACCCAGAAGCGCCAGATTTTACCGGAAGTGGTCAACATTTTGGTATCAGAAGTAAGCTGCTATTTTTCTCATTTACACTGTGAAAACTTAGAGCCAGAGGATGTTTGGTTTGGAAGTTATGAGCGAAAATATGCCCCAATTTGGTCGACCAATATTAATTTTACACAGTACTCTATGGGGCTTACAAAATCACGTTTTTAGCTCTCGCATCAAAATGGATTGAAATATCGGCGTGAAACTTTACAGATGGGGTTTTGGAGTGAAGGCCAATCTATCAAGATGTAAACTTCATATCCTTAAATCGGGACATCCCCCTTTAAATTGGAAGAAATATCAGTTTGTCATAACAATATGAAAAACCCAACAACAAATGTATGGGTTCTTTGTCCCAGATTTGTGAGGGATTTAGGCAGCTTTGTCCAGATATGTAAAAATCAAAATACAGCATTTTTTCATATTTGTACAATTTTTTTGAATTTTTTATTTCCAAACCCTGCCCCCCCAATCCTCCCCTATTTTCCATTTTCTTTGCAGATTATGAAGCTGGTGTACTTTAAAAACAAAATACACGATTTCCTTCGCCTGCCTCGCGGGTATTGTGAAAATGTACATAACTCAAGAGATATTGAATTTTCTTTTCCAAAATCTGTTAAAAACGATTTTTTTTTTGGGGGGAAATGGCCCATATCGTTTAAACCCTAAAAGGCCGGGGGCGGAATCCGGCCCCCCCCCCCCCGACATTTTTGGTCGTATCTTAATCTCACCTATTTGTAATTTTTTTCACGCCGAACTTGCACGACTTTTTTCCTTTGAGCCTTGGCGCTCATTTAAAAGAACCATTTTGACAAAAATCGGAACCTACGGTTTTGACGCGGCGTTGCGTATCGCGCACTGGCGTGCGAAAAAAGCATTTTTTTTCCCTTGAAATTTACACATGAACACAGACAAAAAAACAGCTACCTATCCAGTTTTTTGTGCTAACGATACAGTTACACACTAGGTTTTATCTATTTTGTTTATTTGATTTATATTTTGTTTCAATAACGCATGTGTGTGCATACTTTTGAACACCATTCATGGCCCAAAATCCAACTTTTCCTTGAAAAAATGGCGAAAAAAACCATGAATTTTGCGAATTTTTTGAGATTTTTCGCATTTTGCAAATGACGTCATGTTTTTTTGAACGTCCACTGTGACGTCATACTAGTTTTGTTGGTACTTTTTTTGTGTCCAAGACTCGGTGGGGGGGGGGGGTCATAGCTATCCATTGGTACAAACATTGAGAGTTATCACATCCGTTTTCCGAGATACTTAGGGGCGGAATCCGCCCCCCCCGGTGGTGAGTTGGGTGCAAAAAGCCCGGCCTTTCTTTTAGGGTTTATATAATAGCCTATATGCCCGCGCAAGGAACTCATTTAAAAGTGCAACCATTTTTTTCATAATCTGCAAAGAAAATAGAATAGGATTAGAGTTTTCAAATGAAAATTCAAAATGTAAAATATGAAAAAAAGCCTGATTTTTTGGTGCTTTTTACATATCTTGACAGCTAAAAACCATCATGAAAGCATGTTATGTTCCCAAACAAAATGTCCCATATCCATGGTTTCATTTTTGTTTTTTAATTATAACCCGATTGACAAAAGTTATTTTTCATTTACTATTTTAATCACCATGAAGCCAGCTAATTGTATCCACCTTAAAGCATCCCCAAAAATCATTAAAGTCAATTTATCAAACATTTTTTTGAAGAGCGCCCCCCAATTTTTCAAAAAACCAAAAAAGAAAAATTAAAAAAAAAACGGTTGCATTGGTAACTGGCTATAACTATACCTGTGAATGGTTTAAAGCTCGAAAAGGTCTGTGTCATCACAAACGAATTTTTTAATTCAAATAATTATTAATCGGATCCCGATATAGTTCAACGGCTTGCTGGAAACGGGCCTTCCATGTGAATTAGCCGGGAAATACTGCCAGTACGTGTCTATGCTCCATCCATTAGTGTTTTTTACATTGGTTCATCAGGCAAATCAAGTTTAGAGGGTTATTTTCTCGAGGGGGTGGCACGATTTCCATCATGGACGGACATAAAGGTAGGATTTCCAGCTCCTCCCGTTAAGTCCAATTTGGATCCAATTCTTATTACAAAATGGCCTTTATTTTTATGAATAAATGCAGACTGTTGAATGGAATGTGGACAAAAGGCAAGGTCGTTTGCCTAATTGTATTTGTGAAAGCCCGTGTAAAACGACCTGTCCAACACAATTTTGTGCTGTGAACAATAGTAACAATAAACTTGGGTGACCCGCCGATTAACTGGTATTCACCGGAGCATTCTAACTTTCAACAGCAAATTGCTCGGAACCATGACGCTGACAGAGTAATTTTTTTAATAAGAAGTCCCTTTGACAACTCCGGGGTACATCGAGATAAACAACCGCGTTTTGGGCTTCATTGAAAAAAAATAAGAAATACTTCTATTACAAAATTACCAAATAATTTCCTGGACATAATTCTTTATTTGATCATTGTGGATTTCTGTATCAACTGATTATAGAAAAATACAATTCCTGCAATGAGGCGCAAGGAAATTTTCATTTCTTCTACAAACAATAACAAAACACCATATGCTTTCCTGGACCATACAGGGTGAGTCCCAAAACAGTACAACCAATTTAGCGATTTTTCCAGGGGGAAAACCTCTGTTGCTATTCATATATATTCCTTTTTTTTTGTAGTACAATTCCCTGTTTGTGTTGCTCTCATATAAAAATCACGGCATTAAATTGATTAACGCGTTCAAAGTTACAGCTGCAGAAGTTAAAATATCCAATGTGAAAGACCGAATTACAAGTTACACGCTAGTGTAACCAAAAGAGTATTTTGATTTACGTTAAGCTTGGTAATTTGGCAGCATATCCTCCATAGTACACAACATTTGATAAATGTCAGGGAACACCAGTGGCGTAAACCAGTCTTGGGGAGGGCGTTTGAGGGTAAAGGGTGGGATCCGCAACTCAAAAGTCTTTGGTCCCCCTCCCTGATGGCCCTAATAAAGATCAGGAAAATTATAAATTTATAGTAAGTGACAGATACCTAACTCGTTGTTTCACTTTTGCAAAATGTGTTTTTGTAGTTGATGCCCCAAAAAGTTGGAGAGCAGTGGGGTGTCCTATCGCCCCTTGTCCCCCCTCCCCCAAATGAAAATGTCTGGTTACATCGTTAGGTAAGACCCTGTAATAAAATGAAACCAGGTATCAAAATATATTAATGAAATCAATATTTGGACTTGAACTTGAATTTGAACTTTATAATTTTGCTTGATTTTCCACGTAGTAAAAAAAATCAAAATATTGGTGGTGCATAACAAAAAAGCATAATAAATTTTCAATTTTTAATATATCCTGTTAATTTCAATTAATTTAAGTATTGTTTTTCATATCAATCCACACATGTTCTGCTTAGCATTTTTTGAATGCGGCGCCCACAGACCTCAACCCAGTTAAAATTCATTTTGAAGCCCTCACCTGCGTAGTATGAGTAGTAATGGTTCCCCGTGTACAGTCCAGTGGTGCAATTTGTTTCGGGTCCAGAAAATGGATGCCTTCACAAAAATACCTGTAAGCCCTTTGAATGGCTTGGGTCCGGAGTTTTTAAAAATTTAAAATTTATTGTAAAGCTGATTAAACATACTATCTAAACACCTAATTAATTTGGTAAATTTTTCTTAAAACGTTTCTTCTTCATAAAAAATCCCCTCAATTTGGGTTGTACTTTTTCTACTCACCCTGTATGTTCCTGGAGTAAAATTTTTTCTCGGGCCAAAATATCCTCAATATTAGCTCCTGGAAATCCTAACCGCCTGTCCCTTTACAAATTTCTAAGGTAAAAAAAAAAAAACTCCCATTTAAAAGGAAATTCAACGTTCAATCTGGAAATGAATCATGTTTTGTTTCGGGGTTTGGGTGTTATTTTTTAAAACAAATTTATAACAAGCAAAAATAAGGAACACCAAATAATTAGCCCATATTTTGTTATTTGCATTTTAAAATATAGTTGCTACCTTTTTTGTGTAAATTTTGAAGTATTTCCGTCATTATTTAAATTCTGTGTTTGTTACATACGTATCCCTTGTAAACAGACTCTTTATGTACTCCCTCCCAAAGTCAAAATTTTATTTTAACCAAGCTAAAAGCACTTGAAAGCAGGGCCAACCCAAAGCAGAACTGCAAGGCAACGGTGCCACGCCCTTCGCTGCAATGAAAAAAATTAAACAAAAATGTAATATTTTTAATTTTTTTCAGAAATGATTTTTTTTTTTATCCTGATCTTGAACGGCAATGACTGCGATGCCCACATGCAACGGCATGTTGTGGTGGGAATTCCCGGGCAAGCTGCCGCTTTTTTCTCACAGGGACGTGAATGAGGCGCGTCATTCTGGCTCTACATAGACAAAATAGAAAGAATAGAGACCAGCTATCCAACCACCCCCGCTGCATGATTGTCTGAAGTTAGGTCACCAAAACCAACATTGGGAGATTTGGGGAAGAGTTGCTATAACAACGCATAATTTCGCACCACCTCCTCGCGCAGTGTACGTGCGCATATTTTCGCGTCGTATACAAAGGCGTATTACGCGGCGGTATTACTCACAATAGCTTGCCTAAGTGTGGCGGGGCCACAGTTTTTCAGTGACGAATGACGTGGACTTGTTTTTTCGTATCACTCTAAACAATGCTGAAGCATTTAAACATGCTCACATGCCCCGTTCCTTGGGGGTCGGGTACGGTCGCACCTTCCCCCCCACCCCATTCCACAAAAATGGGGAAAATCCCAATTTTTGCCTGAACTATTTTTTTGATAAAAAGGTTCGAAACACAGTTAGAGAAAATTTGACAAGAAAGTCTACTTGTTGTTGGGTTAATCTTATAAGAGTCCATAATGAGTAATTTGTTTTCTTAAATCGACTCCAAATTTGGCCTATAGCTTATTCCTAAAATTTTGACTAGGCTAGGAAACTATTACCTTTTGTAAGGAAGATTTGGTTTGTTTTGCTTATAAATTAAACTAGGCCTTTTAAGAAGGATAGCTTTAAAAGAACGAACCATCTTCATCCTTGTTTATAGAAAACATGTGCAAGGACTGTTTACAAAACCTTTCAATGTTTACGTTGGTTAAAGAGGACCTCACTCAACCTTTGTTTCAAAATGATTTTCGTAATTTCTCGTTGTATCCTTTTACGAACGATCCCAATCTCATTAATTTTATTGAAGCCATCAGCGATTTCTTTTCTTCAAAATGAATCAAAATCGCGCCCCTTGTTTTTTCAAAACATCAAAATCTATTATTTTTAACTACTGTTTGTAATTGGAATTGGTTCGGGATAAAGACCTCTGCAAGTGGCTATAGGCCTAACACGCCCATGTCCAAGAAAATGAGGATGTTAATGCTTTGTTTACTATAAAATTGGATCGACACTTTTTAAGGTCCGAAACAGTCAAAATGGCATCTTTAAGACCGCATTTAGAATGCTGTTAAGTGTCCCGTTTTTTTCACAAAG
>JAMKCH010050250.1:0-11596 GCA_023653785.1 Ophioderma brevispina
CATTGTATCTAAAAATACTCCTCCCTGTCACTTTAAGTCCTGTCCATGTATCTTTGGGCCAGAAGAACTACTGGCCTAAGGTTCAAAGTGGTGTACTCTGATTGGGGTGAGAGGTCATGTGTCGATTAAAGGGGCATTCTTTGAAAATTTTAGCCATTCATTTTTCTGCCACACATCAAATGTACGATCACCAAACTTGGTCAGTATTAAAGCACCCGAACAAGATCCATAAAACATGAGGTCTAAACAGATTGGGATGAAAGCTGGGTCAAAGGTTATGTGGGTGCGATATTAAATTTAAATTCTGTAATCCTCACATTCTGAAGTGGTAAATGTGTGCAAAATAAACATTTTCTGCCGCGATGAGGGGAAAAAAAACATGGTCGAGAACCGCCTTTTTATTTAAAAACTATTTAAAGACACTATCAGTGATCCACATGAAAAGAGTCAAAATATTTGAAATTGTAGGAATAGCGTAAAAGTGGAAGGATAAGTCTGTAGAGTTCTCATATGTTATTTTTTCAACTGAGAAAATTGAAAAGAAAACAGCAATATTCAAAAGAAGAACCCCATTCAATTACGTGTTGAGTAAGTTCCGTACGAAGTTATGACTGAAATATCATTTTGTCCTTGTTATGTAGAGAGAAAGGACCTTGCACCCCATCTTCAACAAATAACTATCACCACACACATGATTACAAGATACACAATAGGAGATAAGATATGAACATATGAGAATGACTATAGTAATGATTTCTTCTTTATTGATTGCATCATTACTGATGATGCCGAGTAGTTTAACGACATACACGGTCGAACTGATGGAGAGGCATGTGTGTTGTTTGCCGTCGCACCGCATGGCTTGCTCCGCCAGAGCAGACGCGCGGGGGGAATGGGCATTACAATACAATCACAGTCCTTATTAGGATGCTTTTGGTCCTATCACTTGTAGGATCTGTTAGGATACCTATTCCTGTTATAGACATGCAAAAATCTGATTTTTGATGATTTTTCAGCTTTTCTGATTTAGCAAATCACTGATAGTGCTTAATACTATTTATGTGCACAAATTTAATAAGGAATATTTCCTTGGATGTACACTTTAATTGACCATTAAGATGTAATAAAAATGCATTTAAAGAGGCACTCCCATCCGCAGGCTTGACTCCAACTGTTCACACCAAGAAACCTGAGATTTTGGTAAATGAGAAAATAGTAGCTTCTGATACAACTTTGACTAATTTGGTAAAATCTCATTTCCTGGGGGACGAGGCTATTAGAGAGTGGACCAGGACCGCTTTAAGGTTTTTACACTAGCAATGCCAATTCTGAATGAAAAAGTACAGTTTAGAAAGTAATATCAGACAGTCCATTTATTATAAATCTTTTTCCCATTTACAGATTTATGCGTTGGACCACATAAGCTAGAAATTAGCATCGTAAAGGTAAAGCGACTCAGTGTACTCATCACTGCCAAGAGAGGGCTTTGTAAGCCTTGAAGAAAAAGAATGTCAATCACCTGCAAAGGAAACATCAACAGGATTGATGTCTGCTACCCAAGTGTTACCAATCAATGTCTTAGAGAAAATCAAATTTTGATTTTTGGGTGTGTCTGACAGTGATCAAAAAGCTGAAGCTTAATTGTAAATCTTGACATCTCATTGTATGAGAGCTATTATCAGAGATGTAGGAAGTCCTTACGGACATCAAAAGATTTGGGTGCCCAGGATTGTGAAAAGCCAGAGTTTCCATCCATAAGACGCATTCATATTCAACCGCGCTTGATAACACTTGACCGTTTGGGGCTGCATTAGAAAACGCGTACAAGAATGCTACTGTAATCTCCGCAGACTTATGGTGGAGACTACCACACAATAGTCCGGTAGTACATGTGGCAGGTCCCAAGCACAACAACTTTTCATGTGGGAAAACTTACGTTGGTGAAACCTGACGTGGCAGGGCGGAACCCTCATGTGGTGGGCGGCCGAACCCCCCCCTCGCAAGGCAGGGCACCCTAATGGGAACCTAAGGTGGTAGGGGCCACACAACGGGACCAGCACACCGCATTACGTTTTTTAACCATAATGTTAGGCAGTTTTTTCTCTTAAAACTTGACCTTTAGCCTGATCCCAGCTTAATTTTTTCACTGACCAACCTTTACCCTGCAAACTAAAGAAATTTGATATAGATCCAAATGTATGTTACTAACATTAGTTTGAATATTATAGCCGGAACCCAACCCTGACTCTGCAGGCAGACCCCATGCGTGACCTTAGCCGGACAACCTGTGACCTTTTGCTGCTGGACCCAACCCCTGACCTTGACCCTGCCACGACCTTTACTTGGCCATAACTAACACGGGGGGCCCCGCACGCCTGATAAGACGCATGGGATTTTATATTACCGTAGTTAGGCTATAGTCTTTTAATAACCTTGTGAGGGTTTGTGGTAAGGCAAAGGGGATTTTCTTTGGAGTTTTGTTTTTAATGTGGTTCTGGACAAGTTAATTGTTTTGGTATTTTGTAGCAAGTAAATAATGTGTTTTCTTTGTGATTTATGGTTAACATCTTCTGTTCCTGGAGAGGATAGGACCCAGCCCATTCAGTTCCATGCCAGTGCAGTTCCAGTGTAGATGTATCCTGACTGGGGTGGTAGCGTAGTAAAGAGATTGGGGTGGACTCGAGAGTACAGTGGCCCGAAAGTTGATGTTACTGTCTATTGATGGTGATGACTTTGTGTGTAGAGAGTCCATGTGAATGAACTAGCGCAAATCCAGCTGAAAATAAAACTATCTGGGGTCAAGCCAAAGAAAATAGTTTGTGCTCTCTTTTAACTCCCACAACATCTTGTGTAAAACATTTCAGTGATCTAAATTTAACAATTCAATGGCAAATGTCAGTAGTTCAGTGGTGCACTATTCCTCGTCACAACACGATGTGTAGGCCTATGGTCAATGTTAGAACTACATGGTGCACTATTGTTTGAAACACCCCTGCGGGCACCTTCAATGTCGATTATCTGGGGTAGGTCACCAGACATTTTTGGCAAGACAAGGGTGCTTTACATTCGGACAACTTCCCTTATTCAGTCATCAAAAGTGCTTGTTCAAAATGCCCTGCCTATTTCGGACAGTAACAGGATGGTACAGGATAAAGCACTGACTCTGCAGAGATATTACATGGCACATTCGGCACCCCTCACTTACTCCACATTTGATCGTCCATTGTGGGTTCGCTGATTGAGTACATACATCTCTGAAAGGATTTGGCCTCAACACCCCCCATGTCAACCAGGTGGATGAGCTGGCGCTAGTGTGTGGTGGTAGGTGATGTGCTAATTGTTGGACGGTGCTGGACTTCTGTAATTTAACATCAATGGCTTATCTGCCAGAGTCCGTAAATATGGAATGCCGCTTGATCTTTGCTGCTGAGTTTGTGCAACATGATTATAGCAAATCCCAGCATTCCATGTCATGTCAACCAAAAAGTACCGAATCTGCTTCCACTAGCTTTTCCACTAAAAATGCCGCCTTTTTCTATGTTTATTTATTTATTTATGTATTTGAACATACACTTTTATAACAGTGGCACACGCCTCCCCGGCGGTGCGTTCAGACTCATCTACACAAACAAATATATTAAGCAAGAAACAAAATAATTATTCAAAAACCAATCAAAATGCTCGGCGCCCCAAAACATAGTACACACACATACACTGCACACACACACCATACACAACACCCACCTCATCACACACCACACACACACACCAACACACACACACAAAAGGTCCATACAACACCACAAACACCACACAACACACACTTCGCTCCTTCATCACCACACCCCCCAAAATGAATAATTCAAATAAGTATCAAAAGTCATCCCATTCATCACTTCCTGTCTCATTCATCCAGTCCTTCCGGGGTTGCAAGCCGGTGTTGGCCTCTGAAAAAGAAGCCCGAAGGCAGAATTCACCACCACCAACAAGCAACAACTGGTCACTGGATGCGACATGCACTGGAGTACAAAAATGGAGGCAGTTTTATAGAAAGCATATTTTAAAGCAGACGTATGCTGGCAGGGCCTCAACACACCCCACACAGCCCACGCCACGCAACACAACCAGCTTCTTACCCTCGCTCGGTTCATCTCTCCCCGCCGCTTAGTATGCGTACGCCTATTCCCTCCCCCCTCTCATCCCGCTGTTTCCCCCTTCTCCCCCCCGCATTCCCTCCCCAATATATAACGATAATACATAGTAATAGGAATAAAGGGGCAGTACGAACTATTCACATCCCCAAGATTATTGCGTAAAGACCACGCACGTTTGAGGTACCTCTCCCTTGCAAAAAAGAGTCAAAAATGGAACTAAAAATGTTTTCTGAGTATCATCAAAGCAAATAAATCAGTGTTGCCTAATGTTAACATTAGTTTCGTATCCAAATTCTGCTATACAAAGACCAAAGGTGGTTACAAATTGGATGTTGGATAAACGTGACTCATTTCATGAATCGTCAACGCGGATTCATTAAAAGCTTGCAGATAAGAAAAAATGATAGCAAATCCGCTGTACATTATTACCTAAAAAGGCAGGACCCCCGTCCTTGTCATCATCCACTTGAAATCCGATTATTAAGAGCCAGTGTGTTTGATCTGGCGTTAAATTTCAAATTAACCCCTTGAAAATCAGTCTTAATCAAGACGGTAATTTCTCCAAATTAATGTGACGATTTAAATCCACAAAAAGGACATACTACGATTATTTTTCGCTTGGCCAGGATCTTTAATGGAGTCCAATCTCCTTAATTAAAGTTGTTACAATATCTTAAGCCAAGAGTATGGAATTGACTTTACGGCAATATCGTAAATTGGTCCATTCCATGAGAAACTTAGACGGTTTCAATGGGTCTAACCATTTCCATTTCATAGCCCGTTCTGACTTATGCAGACACATAGTGTTAAACAAGGCAAGTTTGGGCCAACGGTTGTTATCCATACTACTGCAGGAAGTGGTTTTTTTCAAGTAGTTGTACCCTGTGCCCATCCTTGAACAGATGCAACAGATTGCCAGCCTAAGGTCCCATCAAGGTCTCTTTGACAAGTAGACCGGTTGGCTTTTTCATAATTAACCTCGTAACCTCGCCTGGTTAATTTGAAACTTCTCCAATTCTGAATATCAGCAGACAACCCCCCACATATCCAATTAGCACACGCGTCATTAATTGAAAGGCAAGGCCATGTTTTCCAAGAAGATCACTTAAAAAAACCCTATTGAAATCATCTTGCCCATCAATAATCGATTTATGAATAACCTGATGATCTTATTGCCCTTTTTACTTACAATCCGGTATATTGATGCGCATGGTCATGACAACGTTTTTGAAATAAGGCACCCTAGATACTTGTAGAGTTAAACTATGTTTAACTTCCGAAATTATTCACCGATCCCAATTGCCATAATCTATTGCTATCTGCTCTTTTACCAAACAATAAAGTCCACTTGGATTGGTATATTAAAACGAAGTTTAAATACTCTTTTACCTGAAGTTCGTTGATAGGGCAGTCGGGGGCAAAAAAAAAAAAAAAAAAAGCATAGCGGGGGTGTTCAGCTCGTTATCGTTATTGGCTAACAGAACAACGCGTCCGCAAAGAAAAGACAGCCAACTCGGACACCATTAATGCAAACACCGATATCATTTTTTTCCTGAGTAATTAGGCCGAGCTCATTAATATAGATGCTAAACAATATTGGTGATAAAACAACCTTGTTAAACACCCCTGTCCCATCAAAAGTCGGTCCTCGTTTCACCAAACTGAGTTACTTTGGAAACTTATCATAAGACTCTCACTAATTTCCAACACTCAACTCCCTCTGATACCAAGATTCCAGGCGGTCATTAAAAGTTTATCTCTCCATACAGTATCGAAGGCTTTACGGAAATCCAAGAGGCCATATATGTGTTTTTACCCTCTCTGCAAGTCTTAGGCTGCAATACGTTTTTAATGTAAAATGTGATCCTCGCAACGACGACTTTTTCTAAAGCCCCCTGGCGTCGTTAAGAAACATTATCTTCTAAATAAATGGAAAGGGCATTGGCCAAAACCTGTTGAACACCTTGACACGCAATGAATTTAAGAGTATCAATCCCGCGGTATTATCCAAATCATTCCTATTTACCCTTTTTTGTAAAAGGGAAAAACTCCCCGATTCCATTTTTGGGAACGGACTTCCAAAACTACTAGAGGAGGGGGCGCCTGAACAAATTAAAAGTAGCGGGAAATAAACCCAACACCGCCATTTTTCAAAGTTCAATTAGTGATCGTATCATACCCGAAGATTATTTTCTTACACCTACAACTGAGTGATGGCAGCAACGCATCTCGATGAAAAGTTAAACATCGTTAGGGAGGGGGCCGACCAATGTTACACTCACACTGTTTATTGTGAATGTTACGATCATGTTCCGCATTAGATTTGATGTGTGGTATTGCACGTCCATAAGTAGTGTCGTGAAGAGACAAATCCATTTTGCCGATGGTACGCCAGTATTGGAGAACAGTTTGATTCATTTTAGTTCGATCGGTGACAACAGTAAAGTTTGACCCATGAACTTAATGAGGAATATGGTATTCTTCTTATATTGAGTGCCGTCGGATATTAGTCCAGAAATCTCTATTAACTAGGACCGCCCCCGCCCATTATGGCAATCTGAATGCTTTTATCATCCTCATTTGCACTGTTTTACGCTTTATCGCATGTTTAACTTGGCGCCTCTTATCCTGATAACATTCCATAATTCCTCACACCTACCATTGTCATTATTGTTACGCTTTAAACTCATGCGATGCCTCCCGCTAGCATCCCTTCTATCTTTAATAACCTAATCGATATGTGGGTCCCCACCATTTTTATTCTTAATTACAAGTCTAGACCTATTGTTTGGTTCGCCGCAACCAGGAGCTTGGATTTCCAAAATCCCAGATTAAGTTTGGGTCATCAAAAGAGTCGGCGTCCCAATCAATAAAGGCTTTATTGACTTCTCGCTGATAATCAGACCAATCTTGATCTTTTGAAATGTTCCAACAACAGGAACCTATTGGGATATTATTTTTACGTTTAACTTGCCGAAATTGGCCTTAAATTTCAACAACAAAACATTATGATCATCTACCAAGTGAAAACACAGCGGATCTCATCGACTATAATTTCACTGATGAACTCCATCATATTGTTTGAGTCAGGAGGAAGTAATCGATAGTTGAACCGACAGATTATTGCGCATCCAAGTAATTTTTATTAAACCTTTATACAAATGGCGGTGTACAATTAATAATAGTAAGCTGAGAATCAACCGCAGAAAAGTCCCAACGCGTTCCCCATTTTTAGAATTAGACACAGGATCACCAAAAGGATACTTTCCAATTCTGGCGTTAAAGTCGCTAAGATTAAAATATTTGGATCACAGTGAGCTTCAGAATCATGCTCAATTTTTACAACACCTGAAGAAGTTGTTTATACAACTCCGCAGATGTAAAGTAACGTTCGTACCTTCAACTGGAAAGTACGCAACACAGAGGTCAATAAAGGTGAAAATAGTGACCGTAAACTTTAATCCAAAGCCTTTCAACAATCATCATTTTTAGAGCCAAACAAAATTATCATAAATAAACGGTCATACTAATCTGACAACCAGAAACCTACAACAACCTCCACCACCCTTGTCAACTCTGTTCTTCCCATCCCGCATAACCATTGATGTTAACACATTCAGGCATTAACTGAGAAGGTTTTCGGGCAATACCAAAGATTTAATTATTAGCCTCATCCCTAGAATCCCGACCACTTTCATACATTTTACCCTTAATTCTGTAATGTTGTTAAACGCAAACGTGAATATTACTAGTATTTCTGAGTAACCCGACACCACCCGTTTCTTACCACGTCTATGTCGTCTTCCCTTGAACACTATATTAAGCATTACGGGGGAACATTTCCCTCAACATTTCGAGCTTCACCACCACATCAAAACATTTACATTTTTTAGGGGCATTATTACACCGCGACAAATCATAATCAAATTAAAACATCAATCTCAGAATCGCATTAAGAACAGAACAGCAACCACATTTTCAAATGCATTACGAGTAATCTTATATCATCAACACATGGCACCCTGAAAATCATCATCACAAACATTGCTGTTTTCATAAACTCATTAGAGTCCCATGCACATTTCATCAGCGAAAACGCAAAATCTATTATTAAAAACATTGGTGACAAACAGTTCGTACTGCCGCAGTGGAGATACAAAATATCATTCCAAAGTTTTTGCTTCTCAGTACCGGCACTTTCATCTTGTTGGCCCTACCCTCACCTACGAGGAGAAGGACACGATTGTCGTCTTGTGTCCTGGTCATCACAAGAACAACAAATGAATAGGTTGTCCATAGCTGCAGTTCTGTCTGAGTGATTTTTTTCAACCGCAAAAGTGACAATCCCCTTAGTTATCAAAGCGTCGGGCTTTGCTGCGAGTCGCTGAATTTTGTTGGCGACAGGCGCCATGAATGGGTTTGCCTGCGTGTTTCCCAAGTGGTCTGCTCTGTGAGTATTGGTGGTGTCCAATGTAATGTCGGGGTGTTGTTTTTTTTTTTTTGCGATTATTTCCATTATCTAACCCGCTTTTTTAACGATGTTTTATTATGCTGCTTGTTAATATTCTGGAGAAGCCGTTTTGTCCCGCTTTTTGACCGATTCGGCGTGTTTATCCAGTGGTAACATATCTTGAGTATTGTCCGCCAACTTGAAATTAATCATCATTATCGATGAGTGCATCCTGCCTGTTTGCCAGAGTTCTGAGTTTGCCGTTTACAGTGTGGGAAGCACGTAACTTGTCGCCTTGTCAATGCACCCTGTACCTGTTGTAAGCAACATTGCAGGAGGGTCAGTACAATGTGCCACTCCTTATCGCCTTCTCTTCAGAATGATAACGATGGGAAGAGGGTTTTGGGGAATCAGGATCACGATAGCCGGTTATGCGCCATTGATTTAGTAAACCACCTTGATAGCTTTCCACATGCGGCAGTTGTACGCCCCTTTTGACGCACGTAAAGTAACCATGCAGGGCCTTTCAAGCTATAGGATGGGAACATGGGCCCCTCAGGTGTTTTTTTGTGGCTATTTTTCGGAGGTCAGTCAGCCTTTCGGAATTGTTCACCTTCTCGGACAGCCCCCATTAATATGTATCACATGCCACCAGTTTCCTGGGTAAGATCATAGGGAACATGAGTTAATCCTGTCACAGCAAATCGGTTGGAATGATGTTGTGGTACTCTATTTTGCCTCAGCGCAATACCACTATTTCTATGTGGTGTCCTACGCGGTGAATGCTAAGGTTGCAGGTGTATCCAGTGTCCCATTAGCAAAAGGCAATAAAAACCGAAACCCTATGTATGGCTTGTTTGACATCCTGGTGGTTCAAAAAAACAACCAGCAAGCCCTCGTATCCCTGTATGGAACCATGCTTCAGGAAGATAATAGCGATGGCAGTTGTTATTTCTCACGCAATGCTGCTGACAGTGGTCCGTATGCTGACTGTATTCTCTCCAGTGAATACCTGTGCTGTAGTTTAAATTTGTGCTCTTTCTCTTCAGGGTTACTGCCTTCCATTCTCTTTGGGTAGTAGTTGCTCGCCCAATGAGGCTACCAGGACAGGGGGTTTCAAATCTTTCTTTGCCCATCGCTGTGCAAATAAGAGGTTTCGATAACCAGAATGATGATGACCCGTAATCTTGGCGTTGGCAGTTTGGTGAGTCCCATCAACACTTAGATACCAAACCACATATGGATTTCGTCCGCTGATGTCATCTGTCTCTCCCTTTTCTCAGTTTCAACCAAACATTGTCCATTTCAAGCGATTTATTGAAGAGGGACTGGGGAAAAACTCCACAAAATAGGTCCAGGGATGCATCTGTTGGTCTTGAGTTATGTTTTGGTCCCAACGGTGTCCATCTTGCAAAAGGTCTGTCTCCTCACAGGTTCGAGATATGACGTCCATCATTTCGTCTCCTAGGAGGTTTTCGGCAAGTTAACCGGTCCTTGCTAGTTTTTTGAGTGCCGAGACTTGCGGTTTACATCTCTGTAAGGTTGAGAATGTTTTTTCCTGTACCATCGTTTCCTTTTGTGCAGCCTTGATTTGAGGGGGGACACCTTGATGGTCCAAAAAAGAGTGTATGTTGCGCAAGACTTTTGATGACTGATCTTTTGGACGAGTAAAGGGAAGGTTGTGCCGAATGCTAGAGCACTCTGTCTTGCTAACATTGTCCGCTGACTTAACCGGACAACGGCAGTGGAACGTGCCCAGTGTTGTGCCGAAAAAAATAGTGCACACTTAGTTTAGCATTGAACGTAGGCTAGGCATAGGTTCTTACGAGCGATTAGTGCACCACTGTACTACTGACATTTACCACGACTTTAATTTAAGAGTTTTGTTGCCAAGTTAAGAGAGGACCATCTGTTTTATTTGGCTTGATCGGACAGTTTTATTTTCAGCTGATTTTGCGCTAAGCCCCTTTCCATTCTGGCTGGCTGGCTTCCAGCAAAGACTTGTAACATTAACATTCAAGGCTAGCTAATGCTAGCTCCGAGTCCACCCGACACTCTTCTTCCAATACAATTTAACAAATGAAGAGCGCCGCACATTACTCTCGTTACTGAAATGGTGACATCATATTTGTGTACAGCTTGGGGAAATTTTGGGAAATTCTGCAATATGTGTTCAAGACGTTCGAAAGAGACTTTTTAACCTCAGGTGATCATAAATTATATGCGGCAATGATATGGGAAACTTCAGGTATGGTCTCGGCTATCGGAGGCTGAAACAGATTTAAATAAGACTTTTTTCCGTGGTTGAGTGTTTGTGGTTGTTTTTATGTTACTAACTTGCGCCATGAGTCAATCCCGTGATTGAGGGTTGAACAAAAGTACTGTGCGAGATACGTAAGCCTGAGCGGATTTAAAATAATATGAGAAGAAAGCTGTTAAAACCTTGGTAAGCGATCATGTAATTTGGTAAGAATCACCCTGCTTTTATTTACTTATTCAATAATATATCTACTTGACCTCAAGAAACAATGATACAAACGTGGACTCTGGTAGGAGATGGCTGACGAAATGTTAGACTTTGGTAGCAATGTTTCTAAAGATGTCGACGTCAACTGGTGTCAACTCGAACGAGAGGTCTAAAGATCCTCTTGTTCTTTATTATTTTTATTAACTAATATCATGTGATTAAAAGTACAAGAAATAATTGCACACAACAATGTTTTATGGGTTGTCGTGATCTAAAATACTGATGTTGTTTTATTTGCAGGTGTAGTAAACCTCATTTATTCTTCAAGTTGTAACAAACTGATGCACAAATAAAATGTCAGCCATCTCCTCACAACCGAGGCCAAGCATTCCGATTTAATTATTATAAAATCGTCATAAGTATCAAGATTATAATAAAACATTAATAGTTTCTGAAATGGGAACTTGTCTTGAAATTCTAAGATGCCAAGCTCGCTGTTCCGAGCCGAATTTAAATATAACTCTA
>JAMKCH010050251.1:0-10622 GCA_023653785.1 Ophioderma brevispina
CTGGTCGCCATCGTGGAGGACAACTAGTGTGTGTTTACATTGCGTGTACACATATACGCTGTAATCCAACATGCCACGACCAATGTCCAATATTTCAAATTTCCCGAATTTACTTCCAGTAATAAAGAAACGAGTGAATCTCACTAAAAGACCATTGGTGACATCAATCTTTACCTTATCCCAACAATGCCCAATGCCACAGAAAAATCCTGAGATAAATTTCCGAATCGACCGTGAAACTCAAAAAGTGTTGCACATGTAGTGGTCCAGTTATTCCTACGAAAGTCCATACCAGATACCATGGTCATACTAAATTTTTTGCGGGTTGGGCTGCAAGATCGTTATTGTAGGCCTAAAATTGCTGTAATATTCTCTGTACTGCTGAGTCGTTTAGTACTAAGTAAATGTTTCAAATTTTCCGTTTTGCTTGCGATAGATTTTTGGTTTTTGTTTATCATAGAAAACACTGTATGAAAACAACCCATGTAACAACACGGAGCTTTTCGCAGTCTCATACAGCACACTCCCATCGGCGGCCCTCCTAGTACGTGTAAGACCAGTCCTGAAAAATTAAATAAGGAAAGTACTGTGAATGCCCTTTGTCATCGAGGCCGCTCCAAACTACGTAAATTTTAACACCCAGGAATCTTACTCTATAGAGATACTACACGCCTATAACCAGGGCTCTGACAGTGGCCGTTTTGCTATTCCCATTTTGTCTTTTCCCATTCCTAGACACGGAAATCGGAGCCTCATGACACAGCGCATTCACGGCAAATACTGATCACTCTGTAGCAAGAAAGGAAGTGCTGCAATTCCCAGCACCTCCTTCTCCGCCAGCACCGCCTTTCAGAAGAATTGATTCACAAATCGAATGTCATGAATAGCAATCAATGAGATCAAAAGGTGTGTTTCAGTACCTACATCACAGCAATACATAAGAAAATAAAGCTACACCTCAACGATGAAATTAAGAGCAAGAAACAGGCGACCTATTTTAATTGGCTGCGCCCGTCATGAACGCGCGTATGGGAAAGGTGTCATTCCTATATATTGTCTTCCTTGCTATAACATGATCTCACAACAGGTCGAAACAAAATGAAAACAAAACAAACACCAACTTGCCAAATAAAACAAAAATACAACCCAGCAAATAAAATAAATATAATAGAAACACAAACTAACAAAAATATCCCCAAATTTTTTGTTGAAAAAAATCTCCAACGGCGCCGTTTTCTCATGTCGGAGAGTTCTTGTTTCCGCGCCTGTCACGTGGGGATTTTCCATACCGGGAAAGGCTCGGAAGAATTTGAGGCCATTGTCCTTTTGAATGATCCGCGCACCCTTATACCAAAGCAAAAAAATCAGTATTTTGCGGCATTAAGAATTTAGTATTCTAACAAATGTGATATTCATGATAGTAATAGCTATAATTTTCCTTAATTTTACAATGATTTCATGAAGACCGGGCAAAATTTTTAGTGCAACGAAATTAGCCGAAATTGGCTTCCAAGTTCCGGGTTTGTTTCTATTCCGTTGTGTTTATTTCTCAACATGTAACGGAAATAAATGTATAGCCCTAATTGCTGATTAGGGCAATTTGTTCCGTGAAATTTCACTTTAATAATAACGATCTGTTTCAATATAACGTATGTTAAAAAAATTATATAAGGAGTTTAACAACTTGTTATTTCATTAGGAAATTAATAGACCTGTACAACCCGCTGAAAGTGCCGTGTCTATGTGGGCTTTACTCGGCACTCGCCAGGTGCGCAGCGAAGGCTACCTCCCAGGGCTAACGCTCCAGAGTTCTCCAGGTTGTCCTCCAACATGTCGCTGCTTTCGGCCCTCCGTAGATAAGTGGGTCTTACGCAAGAGGTGTTAATGGCTTGTGACGTAGTATTGCATACCCTCTATCCCTCATGAATAACAATAATTTTTCCCACACTTTGACAACTCATCCACTATTGTGATTGAGTGCACAGTTCACATATTTACATGCAGAAATCAGAATGTACAGTGGCATAAAATGTAGCCAGTGGTTTAAGTATGATGTTCAATTTCTTGGAGGGGCACTTGCTGTCGCACTTTTTTTTTTGGTGGTTCCTGGGTTCCCGCCAGGTGCCCTTTCTTTGGGGTTCATTGTACTTGTTCAATTTCTTTGGTGGTTTTCCATTGTCCATTTCCCAGTGGCTATTTTCCATTTCTTGGTGGTTCTGTTGTCCTACTCTTTCTCTTTCTTGTGATTCTGACTACTGTTTCAAACTTTTTCTAGTTCCTTTTGGCTGCTTTCTCATTTTTGGTGGTTCCCCCCCACCCCCCCCTCCCAGTTGCTAACTGGTTCTAATTATTGGTGGTACCAGTTGCTATTGGATCCATGTCTTGGTGGTTTCCAGTTGCTACTGGTTCCATTACTTGGTGGTTCCCAGTGTCTATTCATTTTTTTGGAGGTTCTTTTGTAGCTATTGTTCCATTTTTGTGGTTTCCAATGCTACGGTTTCAATATTTTGGTGGTTCCTAGTGTCTACTGGTTCTATTTCTTGGTGGTTTCCATGTCTAACTTATTGTTTCCATTTTTAGGTTCCTTGTAGTTGTCGGTTCCATTTTGGGGATCCCAATTGGCTACAGGTTCCAATTCCCATATTGTGGTGGTTCCTGTGTCACTGGTTCCACAATCTTATTGGGGGGTTCCTGATATATAATGGTTCTACTTCTAGGGTGGCACCATTGTAGGTTCTAATTAATACAATATCCAATAACTTCAAAACATGGTATGATGCTAGACCTACAATATTTTTTACATTGTGAATATTTTGGTATTATTAACCTAATTTTGCATATTTTGATCAAAATGAGAATATTTCATTATACCTCATGAATACAATACCTTTTTGTACATTTTACTGAATATATTAACCTAATTCCATATTTTGAGCAAAATGAGAAGATTTCACTCACTAACCAATTGGACTTCAAAACTTGTAGTGTGCTAGACCTTTTAAAAACCCGAGCTAGCACACCTTTGTTACACACGCTCAAGTACAAAAGGTTTGAGTGATTAAATCTGGGATTAAATCATGGTGCCACCTGCAGGAACCCCTGAATCGCGATTTCTTAAGTGCTGCAAATGGTGCCTTAATGGTCCTTAAATGCTTATTTCCGATGTAGGGGCAACAGAAGGGTCAACGTCCATTGCATTCAATGGGACCTTGGATCTTGTTTTTTCCCCCCTACTTCCTTCAACCAAGCATTTGAGACAACTCCGAAACTATTCCTTATTTTAATCCTATGATCTCCACCAATAATTTGCACCATTTTTTATCCAAATCGGAGCAACTTTCAAATTTGGACCCCTGTAACAACTGAAATTTGACCCTTTTTTATTATCGATTTTTAACTTTTGCTGTTTTTAGCCTATAACTCTGAACTTTAGGATTACATCTTACAAACTATACCTTTTGCTGAATCCTTATGGTAAACAAATAACGTTACTTTTCAACATGATTGGATCAATTAAAAATTTGACCCCTGACAATCTTTGTCTTGGCCCCCTCTCTTAAGGGCACCACTTGGGCACTTAGAATCGCGTTTTCAGGGGTTCTGTCAGGGTGTCTTTCATAATTTTAAATCACTCAAACCTTTGTACTCGAGATGTGGATCCAAATGTTTGCTACGCTCCAGGGCACTTGGTTGGTATTATTAATTACAATTCATGTAATTTGCAAGTTGTAAGCCAAATTAAGATGATAAATTACAGTAATTACAAGTACCAGAATTTACATTTCAGATTTAAATGGTACATTTCTCCTTAAATACCTCAGTTGCAGTAATGTTGAAACCTGGTAAAGATTTAACAAGAAAGATACCAGATTCATAATGGTTGCAATTTCGGAAACCTTGGGGTTGGGTTATAAACTGGCCCTGACCGCATTAACTTTACGCTCCGCGCCTGATGTGCTCCGCTGCTTACAAAAAGTTACACACCCAGTTTTTTATTTTACACACCCAATTCACCAAAATCCTGCCTAAAGTCCTTGCCCGTAAAGGTGCATTTCGCGATTCTAGCCTCTTTGTTTGTTCATGTTCGATAGATAGCCTGAAGAAAAGGTTATTCCCAAATTCAGTTGATTCTGTCTTGGCGTTGTGTGGTTATGAGCACTATTCATATCACAATCTTGCCATAGGACACTGTACTGTAATTTTGTCCGTTTACGGGACAGAAAAATACAAAATTTTGTATTTTGTGAATTTCTTGCAGAGACGATCGAATTGCGCGGCGATTGGGCAAAATTTACTATTACTTAGCCCGACGGTTCAGATGGTACAAAAATCTCCAACTTTTTTAGGTTAAGTCGGGAGGACGAGGCTGTGGATCACGAAATGCCCCTGTAAATCACCCACTTTGGCTGATTTTTACTTTGCCGCATCCACTACTGAAAATATTGGATGCCCATCCCAATATTGACACAATATTAGAAGGCAAAACAACAAATCCTAATCTTATCTTTTATTCTATAATTCAGCCCCCACCTTAAAACACAGCTTTTAGGACAAGGGGCAACTTCAGCATTAGTAACGCCCTTTGCCATTTTTTGGGGGGGGTTGTTGCACCCACCGCCACCCCCCCTGGTACGGCCCTGTTACTGTAAAAGTTGCGAAATTTCAGCGCTACATTAAATTTCGCGCTTTTCGCGCACTTCTGAGCTAACTCGAAAATTAAAAAAACCCGCGAAAATGTTTTATTTTGTGTAGGTCTATGTAGGATAGCTGAAAAGACGAATTTAAAACACAAGCCAAAAAATGTTAAAAATTGCTGAAACGTGAAAAATTACACACGCGAAAATTATTACTTTTACAGTAATAGTGTGGGACTCTGCTTTGCTTATTTGTATGGGTGGGTGGGCGTATTCAAGGGACTATATCATAGTGTCCGACGAGAAGCTCGCTATACTACATTAATGCCTGAGACCACAAGTATTTGCATTATTGCATTTAGCGAGTGAAAAACTACAACAAAACAAACAATGATGCCACATGCGTTCAATATGCTCTTCGTAAGCAGGGCTGGAAAAAAAAATGCTTCTTCCTGGGGAAAACATTTCCCATCGATTGTAATACCTCATTTTTATGAGTTATCTGAAAGTCAAGATTCCCTCCAAATGGCAAATTCCCAGGAAGGAGCTTCTAGATTCCCCACTTTTCGCCACATGCTTCTTAAGCAAAATAAACAGGGGTCATCGGGAGACTCTTTGTGCATTAGGAATGGCAGGAATCTTTTTAGAGGCATTGTTTTCCATTGATGATTTGCATAACAATCGGGCTATCAGACAATGAATCATTAGGGAAATGCAACAATGATAACATAACGCCTGATGTACGGATTTTTATGTACATGTGCTTGTGCAGCAAAACAGTGACGATGCGAGACTGGTTGCGCAACAACAATGATGTTGGGGAGTGAAAGAAATCGGTTACCTCTTAATCTTCAGTAATTTACACACGATTTGATTCCTCCTTTATGGGAAGAGTTCCAACCTGTACCTCCGGTTTCTCTCTCACACAGAGCGCACCGTGGTTGTTGTTGCACAAGCACTCACGCATCGTCGCTGTTGTTGGGCAAGCACAAGCCACATAAAAATTTTATATTTAATTTTTACATGTATGCCATATTTATGTGCGTAACATATGTTTAATATCAGTGTTCATTTCCCCAATGTTCCATTGTCTGATCTGCCGATTTTTCTGCAATACTTATGGCGAAAACCAATTGATGGATAAATATGGAAAGAATTAGAGTGTTTGTCAGAGAAAACCACCTGATGGCGGGCAGATGAAAGTTTGGGACAAATCCTTCCATATTTGTCCCTATGAATTCATGACGTAATAATTTCAGTCTACCATGAGGCATTGTTTTCTAGACAGAAAATACCATATTTTGCCCTATCTTCAAAAATCACCTCATAGCCTATACATGGCATATTGCTTTTTAACTGTAACACTGATATTCTGTTATGTCTGACACTGATATTTAAAATAAGTTTCAATAACCTCATAGAGCCTGTGTAGCCACATATTTTTTTTATTCTTCATCAATTAGTATTGGGAGGAATTCAACATAAATGACCCAATTGTTGTCATTTTGCGTTAAGATAGTATTACAATTGGAGCCATCGTATTTTTCAGAGGCAGTCACCCAGGAGAAAAAATACATGTCATACATAACGAACCTTTGGGTATTACTTTGCAAAATATAAAAAATCCCATTGGGTTTTTGTCCCCTTATGTAAATACACAATTTTAAAGTTTTCCAGATTTAATTTTAAACACTTAATGCAAAGACCCTTAAAACCTGCTCCTTTTTAGAGCTCAGATTAGTGCTTATCTTACCGGTCCAGATACAAATAATAAAATAACTATGATGGCCATTCACTACATTATTGTACACAATCATACATCACCACACATATCGCCACACCACCCCTATCACACCAAACCCACAACACAATCACAACACACACACACCCACATCTCCAGACGCACACTTGTAAGTAGATTTTCAGTAAAATTACTACCGTTCAAAGTTGCTCCACCCGATTAAAACAAATTCCCATGCGTAAGAGGTCCAC
Organism: Ophioderma brevispina; assembly: GCA_023653785.1. Classification (NCBI taxonomy): domain Eukaryota; kingdom Metazoa; phylum Echinodermata; class Ophiuroidea; order Amphilepidida; family Ophiodermatidae; genus Ophioderma; species Ophioderma brevispina. Next base: position 6,627 of record JAMKCH010050251.1, read on the forward strand.
CTGCCGCATACCTTAATTCCAAAATTACATTTGAATTTGACACACCCTTTTTAATGAAAGGGTACAGTAACTAAGGGTACTTTTAGCATTTTGACTCTAATTTTTTTTTTTTTGTCGTCTGCAAGAGGGCACACATGGATTGCTTTGTATTTGTGGGTATTCGTCTGTCCGTGGTAAAAATGTTAAGCCTAAACATAATTACCCCACTGAGTTTCCACATGCAAACATTTATTTTCATGACCTTCATGTAATGGTCCTGGTAGTGCCCCACACGGTTACCCTCTCAAAAGTGGTCAGTGGTCATCTATAGTCGTGGCCCAAAGTGGTCAGAATTATCAAATTGCTTGGGTGTAATTATTCAATCAATTTTCATGACACTTTAATTCAGTGATCCTTTGTTAGTCCTGTCTATGTGTTGGTGACCTTAGTGACCTGTGACCTCATGTGACCTTTGTCCCCATTCAGAAACCGCAGAAGAAGCGTCCGTCCCGTGAACGCTGTATTTTTTATTCATGATTTTACTCTACTACAATGTACCATAGGACAAAATCGTTTGCAAACATCAATATAAAACTAAGCCCCCCTCTCCCGTCAATGTTGAACCTTTAACTGAATGCTCTTTAAGACGCCCAACTTGAAATTGTTGGGGTGGGGTTAAGTGTTAGGGTTGGGCGTCAAACCCCGTGCAATCTCATGAGCCATACACCTTCATGCAATGTAAAAGGTTCACAGGTGTGGAACTAATTTGACCAGTTGTAAAATAATCCCCGGGAGCGGGCTCCGGGCTACATAATTGACAACGGAATAAAGCGTCACTGAATCGGTGCCTCTATTCTTTACCATTGTGGTGTGCAATGATAACCAGGTCGGAGTACTATAAAAACTTCTATACCGGGATTGTAGGTGACAGCATCTGACCTTTTCTGTCGCACATTTTGTTTTCCTCAAAAATAGTTTCAAGTATTTTTTTTAACATTGAAGAAACACATGTTGAGTTACCTTCTTCGGTGTGGTAATTGGACACTTTACTTTAAACACATTTCCGCATACTTCACATGGCAAACCTATTTTAATGATGCAAAGTAACCACAAAATGTGTTTCTTGACCCATTAAAAGGTGTTTAAAATAATGAAAACATGTCTACATTACATTACATTCTACTACGATAACCAATCAAATGAAGTTTTCTTGTGCAAGTCTTGTATTGGCACACGAGGAAAATGGTGAGCTATAAGTTAAAAAGGTAGAAAACGCGTGAGAATTCACACATTTTTATTTGGCATTAAATGAAGTGCGTGTTTTCGTGTTTGGGACCATAGTCCCAAACCACCCACTGGTTGTTTTGTTTTTGTAGGTGGTCCAAGTTATTTGAATTTTCTCTTCTTTTTTTTAATTGCGGTTATGTAAATCTGTTGGGGAAACTATTTTCCTTTTAAGTGTGAGCATGACATCTATGTTACTTGGACATATATTGAACCGGGTTTTTTTTTTTATCAGCACAAGAAGAACACTAAAAGTAGAATAGAAATTCCTCCTTAAACATAAATCAACTATTTTACTTACAAAAGGGTACACAACATCCCTGTTTTGTTTTTGCCTTGCCATTTGGACGATTTGAGCCATTTCTGGTGAAAATCCTTTTAAAAAAATAACAAATAACACATTTCGCATTTAGGTTTACGGTCTACCTACTGGGACAGTTGTTTTGTTTTGTTTGTTTGCCTCATCCCTTCCTGAACCCATTTCCTCCCAGGTGTATGAACCAGTGGCGTAACGGGGGAGGGGGCAGCACATCTTCCCCTTGTGGGGGAATGTTGCCCCCTCAAACTATTCCCCCTGTGGAATTAGTATTTTTTGTGCACATCGCCAATTTATAGTGAAAAACAACATAGGCCTAATGTACTAACAAAATTTTAATATCTGTTGCCCCCTGAAAAAGATGCGCCCCCCTCCCCTTCTGTAGAGGATTTCCTGGGTTATCCAAGATGTTCTCTGAATACATCAAATCACACAAAACTATCGATAACCTGGCAATCACAGGCAATCGACCATTGGCCTGTTTCATATATAAGGTAATTTTTCAAGCTAATTATTACAGCTCACATAACCCAAGAGCCCCCCCCCCTCAGATTTGGTTGTGTTTTGATATTCGTATGTGTAGGGTACTGTGAAAATTAATATTAACGTAATATAATCTGTCATGAATACTCCACTGCCCTTGTTTTTTTATAACGTAAATGATGATTAAATCTGCAATCTGGTATTCCTTAACTATAATTCTTTGATGTAAAATTGAATTTTTGCCCATTGTGACCCTTGTGTAATATCTATGGGTCAGATTTCCCATTCCCACCCATTTGGTGGACATTATACTAGGTGATGTGGATACTCATTGTGGTATCAATGTAGGAGGAAGACAAAGCTATCTATTGGTGACCAAAACTCTAAGTAACAGAACAAGTGCTTAATAAGGAATCCCGGAGGGTTGGTATCCACCCCTTGCTGAAGGGGTTTCGAAAAGGATGGGTAAATTAGGGTTAAAAATAAATGGAATTTTCCTAAACTAAAATCAAAAACCCACCGTTGGAAAATTTATCTTTCTTGGACAGTCCTAGAACTTTTACTTATCCCGCGTTTTAAAGAGAGAATATTACTGCCCGAAAAAAACGTCAATTTAAAAAAGACATGTTTTTGTGTTTAAAAATCGCTATTTTAACATGTTTTACACATAATAGAACACTGAAGACATGCAAAAACCCCATTTTTTTAAATTGCATTTACAAACAATAATATATAACCTCTTCCTGCAATATGAGGTTGATCGGCAAATTAATAAAAAGATATATTGAAAATACGAAATAAAGAGGTATTTAAATATCCTCAAAAAATGCTGAAATGGCAAAATCCAGGCAATATGATCTAGAAAACACTGTAATGTGTAAGAGGGAAATTATTCCACAGTGAAATGTTTCATCCCAGAACATACCCATAGAAAAAAATATCAAGAAGATTTCAGAACCTTCTCTTCCTGACTTATGACTTTCAGGTGGTGTTTTATCAGACAACGCACTCGTTAATTATTTCTGTCACACCCTCAAATTTGGCAATGTTACGGAATAAACTGCATGTTAAGGTGCCACGTTAAAGGTACCCCCCCATTACCAAACTTCTTTTTTATTTTTTGTGTTCAAAGGAAAGGCTATCACAAGATACTTTAATTCCAAAATTCATTGAATCTGACATACCATTTTAAAGGCTGACTCAGAGATTTCCAAAATATAATTTAAAGTATGTCCCTAACTTGGAAGATGTATGACCTACCTGGGGGAGTGATGCTATAACCCCGTCATGTACTTACAGTTATAAACGCACTTTCCTTTTCTGCTTTAACATAACCTACCACTCCCACTCTGATCGCTGATGTAGACATACTGTACTTTAGGATTTAAATCATCTTCGCTGCCATGTAGCTATATTACAATTGGAAGCATATAAACAGTGTAAAGGTGAAAAAAGTGGTTTAAAAACTGTTAACATTTCATAGAACTGGTTCCTCCATCAGTCACTGTGCTGCTACTGATCAATCAATTCCTAATCAATAATCAATTAAGGGCCTAAACAAGAGGGCAAGCAGACTATGGCCTATTGGACAATAACTGGTCAGAGGGTGAGGGACATGCCCTGCTGACCAACAACTTTAAATTTAATAAAAGACCAAAGTGGCACTTACTTAAATGACCCCCGATAACCGAAAATGACCTCAACATGTTTTGGCATGGAACGAATGTTGAATAAACATACACGTAACCATTACCAAGTTTCATTCATGCCCAACAACAATTTTACTGATTTTTTTTTTAATTTTTCTTTTTTTATATAATTTTATCTCTGAGAGTATTTTGGATAAGTTGTTTCCTATGACCACTTCTGATCATCTGGTCAAAAATTAGCTTTCTACCATGTTTTATTCCTGTCAAAATTACAAATAATGATCA
>JAMKCH010050252.1:0-11294 GCA_023653785.1 Ophioderma brevispina
CAAGATCCAGGTACACTATTATTACACCTGGTCACCTATAACACATACATTATTTTGTATCAATACCGATTAGTGTATATGCAAAGCGGCACACAAATATTGGAAGAAGCGGAGGCAGATTGCTTTCTATTGTTGGTACTCTAGGTTTCTTGTGGTCGGCCCAAGACATGCGAGAGGTGTATTTTAAAGATTACGTAACGTTTTGCCTATCTACTTCTATATAGAACCTCTTTGGGTAGGAACTGGGAAAACCGGACACTGTATTATATGACACCGGAATGTGTGTCAACGTAGGTCAAACGTTGCTGAGAGCGTAAGAGGTCATGCCCGACATCATTTGGATTACTCTATATGATTGAGCTATCTTCAGTTAACATAAACCATAGCCATTTATCGAACATTTTCAAGGGATCATGCATGATGCGCGAATGAGGCAAACAAAATGGTCGCTTTCCGGTTGAAATTAGTGTGCTTAAAAAAATGTTTCACCCTAAATTCTAAACCTGTCAATATTGTTAATTTGTAATTTATACACATATCACGCTTAAGCAAAATTTGCAAGCAACATTGCATTCTAGTTACCCCTCGTCTACCTGGGCCAATTTTGTATAAACACACACGAATGGGATTATGGCACCAGAAAAAGCAAGGCGGGAAAGATAAGCGCCCTTCGGTAGACGAGTGTTAAAGACAAAACATCTGAAACACGGTTTTAGGGATAACGTTAAACACATTTCTCCCCAAACCGTTGCGATCAAAGGCCGAAGAATGAGAAAGAAACTAACTCGAAACGATACAGTAATTCCCTGAAAAAATCCACTCGCCAATCCGATTGATCGACGATAATGGACGGACAGAACAGGGAGAGATTGATGTTTTCCAGCGATACCGTTGAATTAGAATGGGGATCTACCAAAAATCTTCTTTTCTGAAAATACACAAGTTAAACCTTGCAAGTGCAGGACTAAGTCTCGACAATTCCGAAAGCAGAAATGTTCAGAAATCTCAAAAATTGCGGTTATTCTTCGAAAAGTGTATTATTGCGTTAATTTAATCGTTTTTCCTAATCAAAGCAAAAAAATCAATAATTGTGGTAAGCGAGAGGCTCGGAAATCTTCCCTATAAGAATATTTGAAGTACGTAGGCAAGATAAACAAATTTTAGTTAAATTCGTCCATATTGTGCAAGAAAGCAGTGTAAATAATTGAAAAAAAACAGCAAATAAATGGTCAATTATGAATGATCTTATTTTTATTTTACGATATCAAGCATCGTAAAAAAAATGGACCATCCTACAGTAAGTACCACGATGAGGATGAAGGTGACGGGATCATAATAAGGTCAATTCAGGGCCTGAAATATTCAACGATCACCTTTGAATGTGATAATGTTCTATTGATTATTTCAGTCTGAGCGACAAGAGGAGGTGCACAGATGTTTTCGAGTAAATAGGTGTGAGTTAACGAGTCACTCAGCAAGCATGTCCCTATCCAAGCAATTCAAGCGCTCGTGCCCCTCGAGGATACTCCCAATCGATTCCATCTTTTTACAGACCAAAGAAGCCGTGGCAGTATGAAATATAGTTCACATTTCCGAAAAAGAAGTTGATCGATGAGATAATCAGTAAAAATTAAACGCTGAAAGGAGACACTAAGAGAACATTATCTACTTCGTTTCATTTCGTTTAATGCATAGCTACATCAAAATGTCCGAAAGTTCATGGAGAAAGGTTAATCTGTACTCTTCCATTAACAACGTGACACCACTTCGCAGGTCGGTCTTCATGTATTCACAGGATTGGCTTTCTAAGATGGATATAAAATGCCATCAGAAATTAATCATCTGAACGATTGGGTATTTTGGTACCCACTGGAAGAGATCCACTTTGAGTTCAAATGACTTATCGAAGAATTTTGACTTAATCCCCTCTCTCTGTCTGTCTGTTGTCTGTATCTCTCGCTCTCTCACATACACTATTGCGTTTCTATGTCTGTCTTATCGGCCTCTATGTCAGCATCCTCCTCTCTCTTCTGACATGTTCAATCCATGTCAATTTACCGCGTTCGGATTAGGTATATTATAGCTTATGTGCGTTTTTCCTAATCAGGAATGCAAAATGTAATTCTAAATGTTAATGGGATTTACAATTACATATAAACGGATTAAGTCTAATTGCACGTGTCCATCAAACTCTTGTCATTAGGGTCTACAATTTTTTGGGAAAAATATGATCATCCGAGAAGGGAGATACTTTACGACGCACGCATTAAAGGCACTCTCAGTGATCGAAAAATTGGTGAAGGATATTCATGTTATCAAGAATAGAGTAACAGTGGAGATTAGATACAAGTAATTCCCCATTATGTACTACTTCATATAATAAAGAAGTAAGATCAGAATGGTGCTATTCATAATATAAAGAACGTTGAATTGTGTGTAGCTTGAATTATCCGTACGGATATGAACTCCTGGGCCATGCTAAACTTATCTGTATGGACTGTCGTGATATGTTTGTTAATTCCCCAGAATTACATAAATATTTCGTTTAATTTTGATCCGGTGCCTATTAACTCTAATATCTAGATTTGAAAAGGTAGCACTGCCGGCCCCGCCTGATTGTACAGGATAGCGCCATCACTTGGCGATCTGTTGTATTTTTGGAGATAAACAGAATTGACCACTCACGGACATGCTTACTTTGAAATTAAATGAGGCTACAATATGATTGGAGGATTGCGGTATTATTAAGTCCGCGAGAGATTTTAAAATTCAGTTTCAAATTCAAATTCATAAAGAACGAATCTCATTATCAAAGGAGCTGTTAATTTGGAATTTACTGAATCATAATTGGAATCAACAATGATGGGAACGAGTTACTAGACATGTCGAAATTCATGCATAAATGAGCAGAACTGTGTGAACTTGAGTCTCTCTACCAAGTCTCCTACTTTCGGGAAGGGGAAAAATTAAAAAAATATCAGCAACCGCTCAGGATTCACTTCTTCTTTCAATATAAAAGGCCCAAAATTGTGTTCAACGTCGACACAAACTTGGTTTAGGGGTTACGATCCTTTGTTTTTTTATTTCAACCGTTTCACGCGTTTTTTAACATAGCCAAATGACCTCCACGTTAATAGTTATATTTCACCTCTTTAGACAAAAATAAACTGAAATTTAAGTAATGATAAGCTATTTTTCAATTTTGACCCTGTGGAGGTCAAACATTTTGTTTGGGCTTATAACTTGAAACTGTACGTTACAGATCAGTCAAATTATCTTTTACCCTATAGACATGATAAATACACTTTGCACTTATAAGAAGTACCAGGGGTAACGCCCAACCAAATGCTTCCCACTATTAAAATGAACTTTGAGGTTATGTAAAAGGTCCATACAAGAAAGTATTCTTTATGAAAAAAAATGGACATCCATTCAGACTAACGGCAACACTATATTGTTATTTACGAATTTCTGACCAATGGGATTTCCTCACACAAATAGAAATAGTAGTATAAACGATGTGCATGAAGCTGACGGGATTATAATAGGGTCCAATTCGAGAGAACTAACAACTTTCGCGATCCTCCTCTGAATGTGATAATGTTCAGTGATTATTTTCCAGTCTGAAGCGACAAGTAGAGGTTGCACCAATGTTTTCAGTACAATGGTGTGAGTTAACGCTCACTAAGCCAGGAAATCCCTATCCAAGCAACTCAAGCGCACGTACCCTCGAGGATACTCCCAATCGATTCCACCTTTTTACAACCCAAAGAAGCCGTGGTAGGATGAAATATAGTTCACATTTCAGAAAAAGAAGTTGATCGATGAGATAATCAGTACAAATTACAGGCGAAATAAACGCCAAGACACCAAGAGAACATATCTACTTCGTTTCATTCGTTAATGCATTAGCTACATCAAGTGTCCGAAAGTTCACTGAGAAAGTTTAATATGTACTCTTCCATTCACATTTTGGCATTACTTGCACAGGTCGCGTCTTCATGTGTTCATGGGATTGCCTTTCTATGATGGTTATAAAACACATTGTACCATCAGAAAACTCATGATCCGACGATCTGGTATTTTGGTATCCATTAAAATGTATTTTCACTTAGAGTTCAAATCGAATATAAAGAATTTTGATATTTTCTCACTCCGTCTGTCTTTTGCATCGAAGTTTGGATCCTGTCCATGTCAACATGTCGCTTTCGGCTAACTTTATGTGTGGTTTTCGCCAATCAGGAATGCAAAATGTAACTCAATGTTAATGGGATTTACAATTACATAGTGTATAAACGGATTGAGTCTAAATGCACATGTCCATGAAAAAAAAATCATCCGAGAAGGGAGATACTTTACGACGTACGCATTAAAGTCACTATCAGTGGTCGAAAAATCGTGAAGATATTTCACGCTCTTGGGAATAGCTTAAAAGTGATAGGTACAAAATGATTCCATGATGTACTTTTGCATATGATAAATTGGTAAAAAGTAAGATCAGACTGGAACTCTTCAAAATACAAAACGTGGAATTGTGTGTAGCTTGAAATATCCATACGGATATGAACGCCTGGATACTGAAATATCAAGCTAAAAGGCTAAATTTTGTCACGGTTATGACATTGTCCATCGTTGACACACTTAGTTTGTGGGTTACCACCCCTTTTGTTTTTCTTACAACTATTTAACTTAATTATCGTCGCCAAGTAATCGTTAGCAATTATATTTCATCTTTAAATAGAAATTTAAAGCAATGATAGCCCATTCTTGAAAAAAAAAACCGCCCCAAATTGTAATTTTTTTTGTAGATTTTTTGGCACAGTTGCGTTGGTTATTGTCTAGTAAACTATACCTGTGTTAGTCATAAAGAAGAGATTTAGTAATTACAATCGGGAATCCCCTATTGTAATTTAACGGTGGCGTTGGAAACGCCAAATTTCTGTCTGTCAATTATGAAATAGGCACCACCTTACGAAAGCTTCCTCAAGGGTATCTCTTACCTGGAAAAAAGGAAGGGTACCCTAAACAGTCTTTTGTAAGGGAATGGGTTAAGGGATAGAAGCTAATGAAGATTGGACATCCGTGCCGGGATTCGAACCGGGGCCTCCGGCGCACCATTCCAATGAGCAGGGATGGCAATACGAGAGCCAAAAACGTGATTTTGTAAGCCCCATAGAGTACTGTGTAAAATTAATATTGGTCGACCAAAATGGGGCACATTTCGCTCATAACTTCCAAACCAAACATCCTTTGGCTCTAAGATTTCACATGATAAATGAGAAAAATAGTAGCTTTCTTCTGATACCGAAATGTTGACCACTTCCGGTAAAATCTGGAGCTTCTGGGGACGAGGCTATTAGCGATCGGGCCATGGACCTTTAACAGTTGAAATCATAGCCATAGCTATTTTAGTATATCCGAATTCCAACACAGGTGTCTGCGGTTTAGCTCGCCAGCTCGGTCAGACAGCCTTGTTCAGATTGTACTGCCGGTTTTTATGTATTTCAAGAATTTTTTTTCGTGATTGCGAAAATTTCTTCGCGGGGGCTGGTTTTCCATATGTGGGCGTTTATTAGTTTATTTTTTTATATCCCATGTGTAAGAGTTTGCATGGGCTCAGCTGCGGCCTCGGTGGTACTGGTGGTTGTGGTGGTGGAGGGGTCAACACCAATTATTATATACGGGGATGTACCTCGGAAGGGGACATAGCCGAGCGTCTTGAACAAGACTAGGATGGCAAGCCACGAAGGAGACGCTGGCCCGGCCAGCGATTTAGTGCCCATATGAGTGTTGGTACGATCTTTTTGGTCTTAGTGTCTTTTCTAGCCTCAGCTCATCGAGTTTTATTGAGTTTTGGTCGGGTTAGGGCTAACTCTACTTAAAAAAAAAGGTTGTCTCAGCTTCTCTCGCGCATAGCTTTTAAAATTGGATTTAGCTCATAGTTCTCTGCGGCGGGGGCTAATTTTATTTTTTTATTTTTTACATTTTATTTCTTTTTAAATTTAGGTGATACTCAGTACTTTTCTTGACACAAATTGTGTCTCAAAGTTGGGACAAATAAAAAGAAAAAATATATGGACTCTTATAGTGTTTTTTTCATTGTGCGAAGTCTGTTTTATGCCTTGAAAGCAGAAGAGGAGTACATTGGAGTGGCACATATTGTATATTTCTCAAAACACCATGGCGCAAATTAAAAAAAAATATCGCATAGGTATAGATTGTTTTGAAAACAAAGCGTTAGAACCCTATTAGATTTTTAGCTATGACAAAGTTCTTTTTTTCTTGGCCTTATGTAAACGGACGAAACAGCTAATGGATAAGCATATAGACGCGTACATTGCGCTACTTCCCGGCTATCTCATCTTGGGACTTTTCCAGCAGCCGTTGAATTATTATCGGGGTCCCCGATATTCATTGTTCTATTTCCATTTTTGCGACATATAGAAAAATTTCGAGCGTTACCTTTACAGATTTAGTTTACTAGCCTCTTCCCAATGCAACTGTGCAAAAATCTCAAAAAATTGAAAATTGTATGCGCTCTCAAAATGATGGGTAGACGGGTGGTTGAAACTCCAACTTTATGCACTGTATGATGAGGATTTTTTATTTATATAAAATTACAGAAAATATGCCAACACAAAGTTTCTAACAGGCAAGAGAGTCATTACTATACAAGCATGACAGATACTGCATCGATTCTCCTTGACATTGTCACGTGAATAAAATCTTCTCAAAATCCAATTTTTGTCATTTTGTGTTGGCATTGCTTTAATATACGTCATCATGTTGTCTTATGTATCAGGAAATTTATATGTAATTAAATAGACCATTAACACTTAGGCCTAAGTGCCCATGGGGGGTCCATAGTACCCAACATTTGATTTTTTTACGATTTCTCGGTTACGAAATCAAAATTTTCAAGGAGTTTTTTGCTAATTGTCTGATTTATGAATACGCTTCTCCTGATACAAAACAAAATTAAATCCGCCCACGGCTTCATTAGAATAATTAGGTTGGGTCCCTAGGAACCCCCTCCTCTTAGGCACTAACGGAAGTGAAAAAATCAAGATATTTTACTAATTAAAAAAATTAAAGTAATTAAATCTTGGGATTTATTTGCTTAGATATATACCTTTGGAGGTAATTAATTAATAATAATAATAATAATAATAATACTTAAATCAAATAACATTTTATATGCTTATAGCATCAATTTTAATTTTGTCATGACCGTGCTCTTAACTGTGTAAGTCTATGGGAAAGACCAAGGTGAAGTTTCTGAGAAAAATACAAGATGGTATAAATTTGGCTATATTTTGCAATAATTATTTTAATTGGTTATTCTAGGGTTGATATAATGAATTATTTTGGTTAAAAACCCTATATTGGAGTTGCTGAGGATGGAAATGTGCGAACCACTTTTTTCGGAGAGTGACAATTTCAATTGGCCATAAGGTCATAGGTCAAAGCTTGGATTTTGATTTTTATTGTGGTTGTGTGATTCTTACGTGACCCCCATTTACCTGTGTTAGTGTCATGACCCCTCCCCCTCCTTGTGCACTAACGGATTTTTTTTTCGCTTGTTAATTATACCAAAATACAGCATTTGAATGTGTTTTATTGAATTTAGAAGGGAAGTTCAACTACCCCCTTCTTCGTAGGATATATTACAAAACTTGCTCAGAGGACGAGGGGTAAAAGAGAATCCGTACAACGAATAACATAATACATCTTTCATCGAAAAACGGAAATATATTAACCATAACAATGATTAAAAGCCATCTAGTCTGACCATGCGCTATTTAAAATTTACGCTAGTGTATGAAGTGTTATGCGATACCGCCTGTGTGAAAGTAATCAAAGTTCGGCAGGTATCATAGTCCGGGCTCCATAGACGACAACGGAATAAAGCCTGAAACTAATGTTGCGTGAAGAGTCAACTGAATCGATTGCCCTATTGTTCACCATTGTTCCAGGACTGTGAGCCCGGAGGACCATATCTCCTGCCACACCGGCACATTTGCGTCATACAAGCATAGGAAATACACATTATGAAAGCGTCATGTGTAAAGGTATACATATCCCATATACACTAGCATTTCAAATAGCGCATGGCTAGACAAAATGCTTTAATTCATTCTTATGGCGAGTATAATTCTGCTTTTCCATGAAACCACTCGATATGTGCTCAATAATTATTTTATAGCGTACATTGTATAAGTTATTCTTAATACAGGTTATTCTTCAAGAAAAATACAAATATGTGTATTGCATCACATAAGGACCAACCGAATGTGTTCCCGCCCCCCAAAAAACAACACTTTTAGGCGACGAAAAAAGAAAACCCTGTTTTACGGGCGAGCGGACCTTAAGAGTAGAGTCGGTCGGTCGGGCGATTTTTTTTTAATATTTTTTTTTTCTTTTCTGGAGGTCAAAATTAGCCTAAAATAGCCCCAAAATCTGAAAAATCAAGAGAAAAAATGAAAAATTTGTACAAACAAATTTTCTAAAAAATATTATCCAAAATTGATAAATTCGGGCTAAAAACAAGCTGATTTTACATGAATTATGGAAAAACTAAAAAAAAAAAAAATCTGCAAAACTGAAAAATCGGGGTCGGTCGGGACCGTAAAACAGGGTTTTTTTTATTTCGTCGCCTTAGCGATAAGTTTTTTTTATGCTATGCCAAATGCAATTATTGTTATTGTATTTTTCTGACGATAAAACAATACAAAATAAAAGTAAATAAAAAAGTAAATAGAAATAGGTAAATAAAAGCTCCAAGCTTTCTTCGCTGCGCGACCTCACCAGGCAAACTTTTTGTCGGTCCTGACTGACAACTTACTGAGTAGGGTAAAATAAAGAAAATAAATAAAATACAAATAAATGCAAGTAATTTATATAGCGCTTTATGCAAAAGTCTCAAAGCGCTTTACATTTATGCCGCTGTCACCGGGATATGTCATATTTTCACATATTGAAAATTCAGCAGCCAATTATAACGGCGCACAGTATGCCTACCCCTAAGATTTCATACCACTAAATAGATCTGGTCTGGCACCCGCTGGCCGAAAAGTGTTTGGGAAAAAGGTAAAAAAAAGTGACAGGTCTAAGTTAAAACTGAAAAATAGTAGAAACTGGAACTTCCTGGGTCATATTTTGTGTTAGAAATTATTTTAAAGATACAAATCAGCACAATATCAAGACAAAAAAGTTTGTGAGGCTTACTACTGAATAATTACAGTACTAATTTTACACCCACCCCATAGGAATATTTTGACTAGAAGCCACAGTTTTAGAGGGGATCGGAACTCATTGTTGTCTTCATGCTTCAGTAGCTCGAAAAATCCGTGGTCAACTTATGGATTATTCTTGCTGAATGGGATACAGAGGTCTAGCAGTCCAAGGTAATGCATAATTTAAGCGACTGAGTCGCTTCGTTAATGAGAAATTTACGTTTTAATTAGGGCCATTTTGTACATAAACCAATATTATTTGGTGGTGTGCAACCCTAACAGCTCCCCATTTACACATGGGTGAAGTGAGACAAGCGAGATAAAGTGTCTTGCCCTGGGAAACAACACATTGGTCACGGCGGGGCTCGAACTCACAATTTACACAGATCATGATCATGTCCTGCGCTTTTCCACTGGACCACACATCAGGGCAGTCAAATTACGTTTTAAATAGGTTTAACCAACTCTGTTAACTCTGTTAGATTTCAATGATACTAAGACAGAAAACACTTGAAAATGTGAGTATAGAAATTAATATTTTTTCTCACGAAAGACCGTTTAAAATATTTCCAACTTGATTAAAATAACATAAACTCTATCAACGGTAAGATTTTTGCATTCTAATTCTAAGCCTGCCTAATGTTCAATCTAGAAGTGATGTCTAATTAGCGGAAATAGTGCATGCAATCAGTAATATAATAGATCCGCCAAAAAGTAAACACCACGTCATTATATAAAACTACAAATAAGCATCTATACTAATTAGACTATGATTACAGGAACACATACACAAAGCTCATACATATAATATGCTCTGTATCCGATTAGCGGACCTCTTTGAGTTAAGTGGTTTCTAAACCACATTCCATTTCTAATTTTTGCTTTTTGACATACGAAGAACAACGGCGGATTTTTGCCCGGCTCATTGATCAAGCGCTCAATTTTGCTCTCCTCGTGACGTCAAAGTGATGACCAAAAATCGTGTTGACTCGAATGTTATTGTGGACACTTGTAATATGAGGGATTAATGAAGTAATAAAAAAAAAATTAGGAAAAAGTTACGATTGGACATCTTTTGTTTTCATTGTTGTGTTTAATTATTATTGAGTGGCAAAACACTGCGTATGATGGTCACAACGAGTAAATTATGGATGGTCATCACTTGACGTCACCATTTGCTGGCGAGTGGATTGGTCGGAAATCGTTTTCGAGTAAGGCTATTGGGCGGGAACATTAAAGGCAAATAATCAACAAATGTGGAAAATTGCAAACTTATTTTGATTTATATGTAATCTAAGTTACTTAAGATTATCAAACAAACATCACACCCCCCACCCCCCCCCCCCCCCACACCCCCCCCACCCTCCCCCCCACATCCAAAGTTTCAAATATTCAAAATCATGACATATTTCCTTTAAAGGCACTATCAGTGATGGCTCAACCAGAAATCGAAAAAATCATCAAACATCAGATTTTTGCATGTTTGGAACAAGTTAGTATACTAACCACCACCCACAAATTATAGGGCCAAAAGCAACCTAATTAGTACAAAATCGGATATTTGTATTACTCTCGTTCGGATACTTACTACCACACGTATTTCTATGGAGATTCCATCTTAGACACTGCTGTTTTCTTCCTTTTCTTTCAATTTTTCTATTCAACTTACGAGAATTTTAATAGTACTTATTCTTCCACTTTTAAGCTATCGGCAAATTTAAAATATTTGGATTCTTTTTTTCAGGTGAAATCAACTGATAGTGTCTTTAGTGTAAAGAAAATCTGATGTGCTTTCAAAAATTAAATTTTATGTCCCACACACACCATTCACGCACGCGCGCGGCCACGAGAGAGAGAGAGAGAGAGAGAGGAATACACGTACATAAAGCCATATTATTATTCGTTGCGGTTTTCAAATTAGCGCAGGCTTGAGAATCCTGCTAAATTGGACATTTTTCCACATTCTCCGCAGTTCGTTGGCAAGATACCGTATCAGAAAAAGCGTGCTTTATTTGATCTCGGCGCGAAGAATTATGGCAAATGTGTTAAAAAACAAAA
>JAMKCH010050253.1:0-99564 GCA_023653785.1 Ophioderma brevispina
ATAGATCGGCCACGAAAATCTTTCATATCTACCTCATTTTTTCACCAAATTCCTTCATTTTTTCAGCATAGAAAGTCAACAATATGCAGATTAGGAAAATATCAACTGCGTCACAGTTGAGTAAACAGGTTAGGGTCAAATTTGTTTTTTCATGCACAATTTTTTTTATTCACTCTGTATACTGTAAAAAGTGTTTCATGATTAAACACCTTTCTTTTCAACATAATTTCCCTACATATTTAAAATCTAAACTGGTACTCATTGCATTAATTGAGATCATTTAAAGTCTGACTCAGAGATTTCGAAATATTATTTTTTTGTGTAATAATCAACTAAACTAAAGATAGTAACCTAAAATGCACAATTCCGAAATTTGAGATGAATCGGATTTTTCGTTTTGATGCAGTAAATATTTATGTGTAGTATTACGTCTCATAGGATACTGTGTATAACAAAATTTCCGGATCCGGAATTTTATAACAAAGTTGTGATTTTCGATATGAAGGAATTCGATTTAAGCTTAGCAATTTCACACAGTGATTAGTATATGGACAAGCATTATGTACATGCAAAAAACACGATTTTTTTTGGAAATTGAGGGCGCCCTCCTCAGGAAATCTCTGAGTCGGCCTTTAACTAGAATCGATAACATATTTGAAGAAGTCATCATTTCTAGTGACTATTTTCCTACCTTAATCTCAATACAATTTTCACAAAATTGACATAAGTGATCAATATTAGGTTTTGAGTTTGATCTCTCTATCGAAGTATACATTTTCAATTTTAACATATTGTACAGATTTAATCTTTCAAATTTTGTTGTGTCTGATCTGTTTTTACTGTAGCCCAATATGATGAGTTCAAAATTGATATCAATGTTTATATTGAATGAGAAGAGTATTGCATGAACAATACTTCTTCATAATGTATTGACATGTTTACAGAGATAAACATAATTATGTTCGTAATTGTCTACAACATTACATAGAAAACAAATGTCAGAAATACTCATAATCCATATGAGGAGGAATTTAACAGAGGGCAAAATATTATGCAGAATTTTAAAATTAAATTCAACAAGTTTCATATGAGGTGTCAGATTAATAGTTTGTTGTAGCCAAAGTGTTTCGCAGTGAAGTTTTTGTTTGTTCTGGTTTTGTCATAATAAATCAGACTTTCAAACAGCTGTTTATCCAAGATTCCATTTTGATTATACCACTTTAATATAAATTGTAATTGTACATTATAAAGGCCCTAGATTGCTGTAGAATTAAATAATTATTGTTAGCCAGAAACCATATTTTTATTTGTATTACGATGATGGATTCAAATGTTTTGCAGATGTAACTAGAAATATATATTTTGGTGTTGCCTATCTCATGTTGGATGAGGTTATAAGTGGTGGCTTTCACCCAGTGGCATAGATAGTATTTTCATTTTTGATATTGGGTGGGCCAGTCTTGCATCTGAACTGACAGAAAATGAGTGGGGTCCAGGGGCCCACCTTAGGGCCCCGGGGCGGGGGGGGGGGGGTTTTTTTTTTTTTTTTTTTTTTCACACCGTCTTTATGTAATAAGATGATGATGTAGTACTTTCTGTCGTGCCGGACAGAAAGTCAAAGCACAGTGTTCTTTGGGGAAAATTACGATAGTCAGGCAAGTTCAAAACAAGGTTTGCGGTTTTCTTTTGTACTTGTTTGTCCAATGAACCTTCGAAATGTTTTTGGTAGGTGGTCTACAATCGATCCAGTGCAATTTGAGAGAAATTCGTATCCTCAAAAAATCTCCTCCTGTCACTTTAAATGTCTTCTCATGGCTAATTCTTGCACGATTTTGTAAAATTTACTTGTCGCACGCTGACCATTGAACTCAAACCTATACTTTGCTGGCAATCCGGCCTGCAAGCACCATGACCTGAATTTCTCAAGTGAACCGATGGGCCCATCTCAATTGTCGAAATCAAATTATTGGGAGGGTGCATGGCCCCTCCTGCCCCCCCCCTCCCCGGCTATGCCACTGCTTCCATCCAGAGGACAAGACAGCATTGAACATTAGTAGTGTCTAACCGATCACCCTAATATCTGTTATATCGATTACAGATTTTAAAATGTCAAAATCGGTTCATTCCGATTCCAATTTTTTTTCTGTGTATTTTTTTGTGTTATCATCGCCGATTTTGACAGCCAGAAGCGCCAGGAAGTAGCAGATTTGATTTAGGTTAAACATAAAACATGAAAATAGTACGTTAGTAACACAAATACCACACTCTTGTGTATCATAAAATAATAAATTGATGTTTCAGTTTAGATTATTTCACCGTTTGGCCATCAGTTTGGAAACAATTTTATTCAAGTTTGAGAACCTCTTTGATATTACATTTAATCGGTATAGAAAACTCGTGTAAAAATTAGAATTTTGGCCGATACTGCAGATACGATAAGGTAATAATCGGCCCAATTTCAAGAATACCGATCATATCGTTATCTCTAAACATTAGCCTGATGTCAAGTATTCCCCCTCCCCCCCCCAAAAAAAAGCCGATTGGCACTCAACCCCTCCTAAGTCTCACTTGACAAAATGTGCACAAACAAAATGCAAATTTAATTCAATTTTGCCATGGCTGAAATTAATCGAAATTCCTTGAAGAAGGAGAGATAAAACTGTATATTTTGGTCCATAAGCGTCCTGCTTTGAGTCAGAGGGGTAAAAAAATTTGTCCACTCCCTTCCCCCGTCGGGATGCAACTGAGAACAACAACATGGCAACGACAACATTATAATTAGGGTCTTCTCATACTCGCATTCAGTAGCATTTTAGTGACTTTGACACAAAGACAATAAGCTAAATATTGCCGTCTTTAGACAATACTAGGCTTTTTGCGACAATTGAATGCATGTTTAGTTGAATTACAAAAGATTATGCCAAACCAGTTTTTTAAAATAATTTTTTAAAAATACATCACGCTCCCTGGACCGCGAGATGCGTCTGCGTATCGCGATTGTGAATGGGACAAAAGTCACATGAGGTAACCAGGGTCAAATGAGGTCACCAACATCCCACCCGCGACCCTCCTTTCCACCAAGTTACATCATCGTAGCCCTTACGGAACTCACACAGCATGCAATATATTAAGGGTTAACATTTTGACTGGCCAAAGGTCACACAAGGTCACCAAGGTCACATGAAGTCACCAATATGTCACCCCACCCCACCCCCTCCTTTCCACCAAGTTACATCATTGTAGCCCGTACGGAACTCATACGTCACGCAATATATTAAGGGTTATCATTTTGACCACAGACACACACACAGACACACACAGACATATGACCAGAGTAATCCCAATGTGCCTTCTGCAATTCTTGAAGATGACACAAAAAATGGGCAACTATTTTGGAATAAGATTGAAATTCCTAATTATTAATAATGTGTGTTGTGTGTAAAAAGGGGCAATTTATTTTTGCACATGAGTATAAATACACATGACATGATGGTGTCAAAGAAGTTGGAGATTGTCATTGATTATCCTACATATTTTGGGGTGACGATTGATTTCCAAAAATGAAAACGTGACAGATGGAACAGGAATAAATCACTAGTAATGTGCCTCATTGCTAATGATAAAACTTTGCTCAAATTTATCACTATAATGAACTGATACTAAGCTGATGGAACAAAGCGGTTGGAAGTGCTGATAGGGCGGCTTACTTTCTCGCCGAAATGGATACTTGTGTTACATTACTTAAGTCTAAATGGAAAGTTGGAGTCATATAGAGCTGAAAAGAAAATGCCTCATAGCTTTCAGACATTTTTCTCACATTTTGTTTTATGAGAATTGATTTCTTCCCACTCTTTATTTTGAAATTATTTGAGAAAATCTATTGGTCTTGGAAGATTGTGAATTGCTTGATATTGGCGCGAAACTTTACAGATGGGGTTTTGGGATGAAAGACATTCTATCAAGATGAAAAGTTCATAGACTTAAATCGGGTCATCCCCCTTTAACTCTGGCCCATGTGAGCAATGTATCAAAATGGTGGTGAGAATTGCAACTACTTTTTTTCCATCATGATTGTAGTCTTATGTTAGTCATTTTTGAGATGGCTTTAACTTTCCTAAAATTTTTAAAGAATTTTTGTCAATTTTCCCCAAAAATTAAAGACACTATCAGTGATTTATCATAAAGAGTCAAAATGTTTATAATTTGTAGGAATAACTTGAAGGTGAAGGATAAGTCTGTAGAATTCCCATAAGTTACTTTTTTCCAACTGAAGAATTGGCAGAAAAAGTAGAAAACGTCATTGTTCCAAGACACGATTCTCCATTCAAATACATGTTGTAGTAAGTGTCCGTATGGACAGTAATGACTAAAATTTCCAATTTTGTCCTAATTGGGTTGCCTCTGGTCTTATCATTTGCAGGGTATGTTAGGATGCCTATACTTGATACATATATGCAAAATCTGATTTTTGATGATATTTTTTGATTTTCTGATTTAGCAAATCACTGACAGTGCCTTTAACAACATTTGACCCTGCCCAGGGGCACGTTATGAAATCACCAATTTACGTAAAACGTATAGCGGTCTTTTTCATCTCCAATCACAAAACAAGCAACCTGCCGTCTCCAAATTCAGCCAGAAGTATTTGCTCATATGCCATTAATGATCCAATTACCGATGACCATTGATGTTATCGGCGCTGTCAGGTAGTCAATATATCCTCTACTGGATATGTGTCCTGTCATGTTTTTTGATACTGCCACTCATGTTCAAATGACCCTGTCATAGATATGTTCTAGTTCTAGTGTTGCCAGAGGTGTGATTCAGGGGCCCAACTGGGAAACTTTATAGAAATTTGATATACCTCACAACTTCAGATGTCACAGGTATATATCACACTTTGCTGCAGAATTTTTGAAGCTTAGCCTAGATGTGGATACTGTCCATAATTACTGTCCATAATCTATTCAAGATTTTGTTTCAGAGAAAGGGGAAATGTTGCCCTAATGATTACCTGAGATAAGAGGTATTCTCATACCATGCACAGTGTTCTAAAAGATAGATAAAGGTTTTTTTGGGCTCATTTTTCTACCTTGCCTAAAAAGTTGAGATTTTAATATCATCTTGACAATTGAGTATTTTATATCACAATAGGGTGGCCCATGAGGCACCATATTGAAGGTTAATCGGGAGTTGTTTTTCTTTTGATTAAAAAAACACCCAAATCATGTGATTTTGATTAAAAAAACACCCAAATCATGTGATTGTGTTCATTTTCAAATCACTTTTTAAAGCACCTAAACTCCCAAAACTATATCTTTTATCATTTTTATGGCATCTGAAGATAATTAAGTACCAGCACTAGCTGCAGGAATGAAATTTTCAAAGTTTTACTTCAGAAAGGCTCACTCTTTTTATGAGCAGCACAAAATCAAATTTCCACCAAATTCCTTTCTTTTCAGAACACCTGATATTGTTCCATTTGACTGGTATTAAATTGACTTGTCCCAAGTCCTCAAATGATCCCACTGTAAAGCCGTCACAAATTTTCCGCATTTCACTGGCCTCTGAGAGTCAACTACAGAACAAGAAGAGTCACGAAGAGGCATTATCCTTGAGCAGCAAGGTTCTGGTTTAATTTTTCATTTCAAGTTAACCTCATTATACAGGGTGATCCCCAAGCATGCATTCACCATAGCACATCATATATACTATTCCAAAAATCATAAGTGGAACATCAGTTGGAGTCAGTGTAGACACCGCTTCCGAAGGTATAACAACATAATTCCCATACTGAATAGTCACTATGAGCTAGTAAAAGCTCAATTCCCTTGGCACAGTTCAGGAGCTTTCATTCACCCAATGTATTTAGAAAATATAACTCCCTAGTTGTTGGGTATTTGGGATATTACTGAGACCCAAGATCACACAAGGTAAGTTCATGTAAATGTATGTACAAGTACAAACCCAATGAACTGTGTCCTGGTGGATGAGGCAAATTGTAACTCATATTGAAGAATGTCTAGATTGTCAAAACATTGGGACAGGATGACACCTTCCAGGGTGGCGAACATATATTCGTCAGCCATGCCGTGAGACCAGTTACTTCGGAAGCTGAGGCTAAACATGATCAACTACACCTTCACTGTGCTTGACCGTTAAAGTGTTGGTCGGATTTTGTGGGCATTTTAAAACCAAAATCTTAAAGTGCTAGGTGTATTATTTGACAGTAATTGTATTTCACAAATGTTGCAATTATCATTGTCCAAAGTACCTATATCTGCGTCACCAAGCCAAGCCAAAAGTTAACAATTGCAGGGGTGTTGAACCATTGAACTGTTTAGATGAGTACCATGCAGATGTTGTATTTTGATTTGGCTTGGTGACAAGGACATGGTACTTGGAAATGACAATTACAACACTTGTGAAAACAGAACATATTCAATAGGAGGCGATCAATATAGGATTTAAACTTTTTGATTGCAGGTGTTGTTGAGCCTTTGAACATGCTTTGAGTTCTGTATCTGACCTCATGTCAATCTATATTATGAATCTGAAGATTTCTGTTAAACTTTATCTTTTTTTTCTATTTATAGGATCAGTTGTTTGTATTTATCTTATTCATTTCAATTCGCACTGTTCTCAAAACAAATCGCAAATTAATTTTGAAAATGCGTTAACAAGCCTTCAATACATTGGAACTGTGGGATGGGAATTACCAGTGGAGCACTCAAGCGAACGTGCATATCTCACTGTATGGCCAAACACAAATGTCAACTATAATTCTACTTGTTTTCAAATTAGTTTTAAACTCTTGGGGAGCTGCGTGAGAAACTGCGATAAGGGCAACCTCAGAAACACAAAAGGTTGTGATGAAACGGACAAGGCGTGCAGCACTGGGTAACGCAACAGAGCTCGTTGATGTTTGGCTTTTATATTTAACACACAACATTGCATGGCACGCATCCAGTATGGAAAGAAACTAGGACCAGATTAATGACATTGCATTTCGGGTGCCCTTTCCAATTACGTTGAATAAGTAGGTTGGGAGACTTCTAATATTATGCAACTATATTAGTTTTCTTTTGTGCGGCCTGTGACTGCGGCATACTTTTTTTTTAACAGCGAGGAAATAATCGATTGGTATAAAGTAGGCTTTTGTGAATTTGTGCAGACTTGAGTATTTACCAAGATTTGGATTTTTTTCGTGAATGCTAATACATGGAGATCTAGGCAAGGATTGCTTGATTTGTAATGGATTTCGTGGCTAATACCTGAATACTGTGTGTCGACTAGTTTGTACTGATTTTCTATGAAAGTAGACAAAATTTCTGGGAAAATTATGGATCTCTTAGGAAAAGCTTAAGGGGGGGGTTCATATTGGCATCGTTTGGGTATAGTTTAAAATGTTGTCCGATGAATACTCGAGTAAATACATAATGTATGGACAGTATGGGCGGTAAGTAAACTCCATGCATGATCAAAGATTGGCAAAGTCTGCGCAACTGATATCATTGCAAGCATTGGATGGTAGCTCACTGCCTCAATCACCGAAAGTATTTGAAGTAGTCAGTTTTGTGATTGGTTTTCAAGGAAATGTGCAAGATCTACTCTTGAATTCAATCAATGTATTTCCAATCCTTGTAAGCTATTGATTTGTAACAACTAATTTTGCACAAATTTAAGCTTGCACCAAATTTATGGCAAACATGGAAAATTGAGTGAGGTTCAGACTACGACACTTAGCACTGTTACTTTAATCAATCCTATATCATCATTTTAGATGCCAGCAAACATCGTGTCAACGTTAGGAATGCATAGGATTGGAGGTTAAAGCTTTTTAGCGAGCGCTGTGCAATTGGTACCTACGATCCCCGACTTTCTGTGACTGGTGGGACAGACAAAAAATGGCCAGGCGCAGGGCCGGCTGGAAGCAAATTGAAGTGGTGCGGCGGGCTAAATGAGTGTCCGTGTAAGCATGGAGCTTATAGCAGAGCGCAGGGCCCGGGAAAATTGTTTTCTAGACAGGCTATCGGGGTTGTAATAATCATAATTTTGAAAAACTGTTCATGGAGAGCTCATATATCAAGCGACCCAAGGGGTGTGAGAAGTGTCCCCACCCGTGCGAAGCGGTGAAACCTTGCAAGTTCACTTTCCAACTGCATGTTCTCATGAAAATTTGCCTTCACTATTTCTTCTCTCTCACTCTTTTTGTTTGTTTTTTGTTTTTGCTTTTTCTCAAAAAGTGGTGCGGCAATCGCCGCACCTGACGCATAGCTGCGCGGGCCCTGAGGCGGCGATCTTTTCCATACTTGGGGATCCAGGTCTTGGTGAAAGAAGCAGAATTGATTTTAGCATAAACAGAAATAAAGTTATGAAAAGTGGGTAATTGTGTTTTATTATTAGCATTTGTATAGAACTCCTGGTCCTCTTAATTAAAGGATCAGGAGCCCCTTTCTTTTCACATTGTGGGCTCCTGGTCCTGTTGACTTAATAAAAACATTAAACAAGTGACTCATGTGACCTAATTAATTATAGCCAGCAATACCCACCTGGAGTATAATGAGTACCTCCCTGAAGTCTGGCTGAATCAAATCAAGGGATAATTTGAGGCCTAGTTGCTATTAGAAGTATTATGTTTAAACATCCATTTTGACATATAAGGAGTTTAATGGTGTTATCATCATGTGGTAGACAAACCCATTTTAACACACAGACAATCTCTTTACCGTAGAACATGACAATATTGCCATTGTTCCTTCATCATTCATATTCTATCTATCATAGCATAGTGCATATGATATCCACCTGTAACTATGTCAACAACATGTATTTAACCACAAGTGTGAGAGTTTTCATGACCACCACTATATGGGTCGTCCAAGGGGGCCACAACGTGCAGCTAAATACGCGCAGCCAATTTCTAGCTACGTGCAGCTGTTTAACCAATCATATTCCTGACATTACTCACGTGATGTTCCTGAAGCTGCACTTCACATACAGATTTTAGCCTCTGTCACTAATATTGAAACGGTCAAAGTTAAGTTATAATAACTAATAGAGGGTCCTTGGGCCGAATCGGGTTGGCCGAATTGGCAATGATTTGGCCGATTGTAATGGGCGAATCTGTCCGTCATTCGAGAAATCACTTCAATTTTTGTCCGATCTAAAATACAAAATTACAGTTTTAAAGCACCATTATTAAATTTATAATCCTATCATTTTTATATATAATTAATGTTTTAATTAAATTTTAAATACAGCCTGTACAATTTAACTTTCTAAAATTTTATAATTTTCTCACCAATCCCCATATCGTTACGGAACCGGAACTAGACTATAACATGTGTAGGCCTAACTAGCTACTTTTAAAAGAAAAAAAAACTTACCAGCCTTGTCATATGACTCCTTTACTTTCTCATGGAACGTCTTCTGTTTGTTTTATGCATCTAAATCCATGGCGTTGCATCATAGCGGCATTGGCGCGAGAGTCGTAAAAGTACACCAAAAATAAACACATTGAACGAGGATGTTTCCATTGCCTCTACAGGCAGCTTATAAGTCTGTCACAGTGACTAATACACTAATCTGATGTTCAAGACTGCCATGTACGATAATGAGCGCGCGTAGCTAGCTGCACGTTGTGACCCTTTGGCCTACCATACAAACTCATCTCCCTGGAGTCATGGGTTGTGGCAAACCGTTCCAGATTGGAGCTATTCTTATTTGATTGCCAACTGACGCACAATAGCATCAGCGATTTATTCTGTAAATGTTATCAAGGATTAGAATTGCAATCTGGCACACACCAATCCCCGCTGGTCTTGTGATTAGGTAGCTGACTCGTGATACAGCGGTCTCAGGTTCAAATCTCGCTACTACCTCTTTTAAAATATAAAAATTTCATTATTTTTTTCAGGTTATAGGGAAAAATTCTAAGTCCACTCAATAGCTGCCCTTTGAGGTTAGTGAAGGAGACCTGCTCCTGGAGCATGGGTGGTGGTCAAAAACTACCGTGTGTATGGCATCATGATCTGCAACCTTCTGTCTTTTTAAAGTGCATTCACAGTGCTTGCTACTGTGGCTAAACTGGTGCTCAGGAGGTCAGACCGGTTTCTTCTCGGATTCCCCTACAATTCTTGTACACTCAGTTTGCATTTTCAAACAAATTGTTTGTGTGAATTGTCTTTGCATGTATCTTGCTTCTTTTATGTACCAGTATTAATTTCATTAACAAACCTGGGCAAAATGTGATTTGTGAAATTATAAAAATTTTTTCAAAATCTCTGAGGTCAAGCCTTTAATATGAATATAAGCCATATATACTTTGGATTTTATTAAAAACCGCTGTTAAAGACAGCCCATCACCAAAATACAAATACTGTTGTCTAAAAAATGGTTTCATTTTAAGACGTTAAGCATAAATACATGCAGCCGCCTGTCACTCAGCACAGTCAATACATGTTGTCCCCTCACAAGTGGGGGTGGGGGGGGGGGGGTTAATTTTTACCCATTACAGCAATTAAAACTTTTTTTAAGGATTATTTCCATTCTGGATAATTTTTAAACATTGTAATGCCCACAAAGCTAATAATATGTATTAGTATGTATGAATATGGAATAAAGGCCCATATAGAGTATTGGGTGTTTATTCATTAACAATACATCCTGTCCTCCAAATGGTTTTATAAGTTGTCTAAAAAAGTGGTTTATTTTAACACAGTTAAGCATAACCAAAAAAGACAGGCCTATCAACACCCAACACAGTTTTAATACGTTGTATCAAAAAAGTGTTTCTTTTAAAAAAAGAACTCTGGCACATTTGAATAGTGCACACCTCACGATTTTTCGAAATTGATATTTTGGCTTGGTTGTCAGCTTTTTTATATACATTAGCACCTCAACCAACAGCGGGCCTCAGAAGACTTCCCAATACTCTTTATTTGCCCTCAAATTGTTTTTTTTTCCATTCCACCAGGGAACCTCTCATGCAAATAACACGTAATCATAGTTTCGCCCAACAAACGCCCCTTGTACATTATCGAGAGCTGCGTCTTAAGTCTAGTGTGGTTGAATTTCTAATGTCTAGTTGTGACCGATCAGAAATGATTCTCGAATGCTATGCGTCGTTTCTTTGTGTAAACAGTATTTTCCATATTTCTTCATCATCTCAGAATTTCGTGTGAACCAGCACAGAAGCTGGTATCAACTGTAGGGCATTTGAGCGTACGATGAGCGAACAGGAATTGAGTTTAGGTCCCCTAGCATGCTAACGTCCGCCATCGGCATGATTAAAACAACGACTGCGTAATATTAGACTATTTACAAGCTTTTTACATGCATTTAAACGTCACAACAGGGTATCTGCTCTGTGTTTACAAATTCCACTCGTACTTTCGTAATGCTTGTTCGCCACTGATTCCCTACTTCTAAATATAAATTTCTAGTACTTAAACAATTTTCAGTGGATTATCCAGCATTTTTTTCCTTATTTGTATACCTGTTTTTGGGTCATTTGTAAGATTTACCACGAATAGGCGGCAACTTGGGCAGGTAACCGGGACGGTAACTTGAGTCTAGGTGAAGTTGAGTCCCTGAGTGAGTGAGTCTAGGCACGGATGTATTGATTTGTTGGCTAGGAACGGGCTAGGAAGATCGGACTTGCATCATTGCCTGTTTTTTTCTTTTGACTTGGCAACTTCAAATTCATGTGCAGTGCTTAACATTGAGTTGTGTAACCGTCCGTTGACCGTGTACTCTAAAGGCGGAAGGCTGTCGTGTTGGATACACTTGACCGATTTGTACACATTCCCGGCGACAAAGAAAGAAATGGAGTAATCACGCCATTACCACCCGATCCGCTAATTTTGGTTCGCGCCAAAGATTATGGGGGCTGGCCTCCGAGCTGCTGTTGCCCTCACCTGAAATTTTTAAGACCAAATCAGCGCCCTATGGGTAACGAATGATTTTTATATGCCAACAATGTCCGCTGGCGACATTTATTTAGCAGACGACGGATATGGCGTTTAAACAACAAGAAAACACATTCCAGAGCCCCGCGATTCTTCATGGCATGAACCCTGTTTGACCGGTCCCTGTGACCTTTGTGGTTTTATATCAATGAGCAAGTCTATGATATTATGTACTAACAATATTTGTTGATTGACCTTTTACGCAACGTACAGTGCCTACAAATAACCTGGATGTCTTTAAGCACTTATTAATGTCGGTACTTTTTTGTGTATGTTTATTTTATATGAAAATAAATCTCTATTCTTCCATGGCCTAGACTATCATCAATTGCATCAATTGAAGAAATTTCATATTTTGTGAAAATGTGCCAGTGCCGCTTAAGCAAAAAAAAAAGTTTAAAAATTGTCTAAAAAGGGCCTCATTTTAACACTGTGAAGCAGAAAAAAAAACACAATAAAATAACCTACAGCTCTCTATAAGTTTTTAGGATAACAGTCTAATGCATATCACTCTCATAATACCTTGGATTTTATAAGTTCTAGCATTATGTATAAAACTAACCTTTTTTATATATCTTAAACAAGTTTAAATCCAGTAAGAGTCTTAATGTAAGAAATGTGTTTTTAAATCCCAAGAAGTTCTGTCTCTAAATGATGCAGTCCATTTATCCTTAGAACTAAATTCAATGTGTTAACAGACACAACTTTTACTCATGTACATAATAGAGGGGGACATAGTGTTTCAATCTACAACTATACGAACATGTTTAGAGTGGATCTCTTGTTTTCCTTCACACTAACTTATATCGCAAAACACAAGCATGTTCCATTTATCTTATAGCCCTAGGTCTAAGGAAATATCACTCATGCATAATAAAAAGCCTTAAAACTAATACTGTTGCAAGGTTGCCAAATAATCCTTGCTATAAAATAGTTTCTTTTCCTTTTATATCTTCGTGTACTGCTGGAAAATTTATAGGAGAATAAAAAACTGAATATAAATAAATGTTTGCGGTTTCCTTTATGTATGTCCACATAATGAAATAATGCGTCGGGGAAGGAACTACATTATAATAATAGGTTCGCGGGCTGCACCGCTCCATTATTTTACAATTTTTTTTCTTGCTCAGAACACTTCTTGAAGCAAAAAGGATTCCGCATCATCCTTTATTTTGTCATGTTGCATGTAAGAATCACTTTCGCTCCTGATAGCCGGTATATTGTACATTTTTGAATTGTACCACCTTGAGGATTCATGTATAACATGCCACATTGACATCCCTTATGTGCTGCTGTTCGCTGCTTTTGGTTTTACAAGCAGCAGGCTTTCAAATGGAAAACAGTCGGAACCTGAAAAGATTCCAAATCAAGAACGCACCCTCTGGCCAGATTTTGGCTTGCAACTTAACCCGTTGGGTGCTGGCAAGCAAACTAAGCCACTCTCGAGATAATTTTTTTGAAAAATTATTCCAAATTATCATCTACGACCATATTTTGGAATCATCATGAAACATGCCATTCCAATGATACAACAAAGCCTATTCCTTAGTGATTGGTTTTCCAAATACGCACAATAAGTCCCTTGCACCAGAGGTATATTTCTAAAATTGCTAAATCCATAGAGCATTATATGACAATAACAAAAGGCATTATTATTGCTCTGTTAATTATTAGATGTTACACCCAAACACCACCCTTTTCCCCTCATTTGAGCATCATTTACAAAAGATGACCAAAAGCTATGATAACCGATGAATTTGTTTAGAAGCTTCAATGAGCCACTCATATTTAAATTTTGTAGGAAAGACTTTCTGAATTTGTGAACAAATTGAGGACTTTTTTATATTGATATGAAAGTCACTAATCCATAAAAGTTTCAACTTTCTGAACTTTCTGACTATTCATACACTTCTATAATATGGATGTAAGTGCACATCAGTGATCCACCCAAATGTCAAATATTTTTGAAATATTCTTAAAGTGAAGGATAAGTTTGTATAATTCTCAATAAGTTACCTTTTTTCAACTGAAAAATTGACAAGCAACAGAACAAAAAAAAAAATAAAAAAGGGTAAAAGTTGTTTCAAAGATTATGAATCCCCACACAATTATGTATGTAGTTATAGTGTCCCGTACAAATGATTAATAATTTTTTTTATCATTATTAGGTTGCTTTATCGGTCTTATCACATAGGGTATTTTAGGGTACACCTATACCTACAAACATACAAAAATCTGATTCTGAGGATTTTTTAATTTTTTTTTAATTAAGGAGGCAAATCAACTGATAGTGCCCTTAATGTAATTCAAGGCATGGGGCCTGACAACTCGTTTATTGCCACTGTAACATTCAGCATGTGCGCCATGATCCTGTAAGGCATGAAATTTTATAGATAGGTAGTAAAGTCAGACTGCATTAAATGTTAGGGCTTTGACATTTTGACTGCTGGTTTTACACCAACAGACGTTAAAGCATGATCATAAAAAATGTTGTTTTAACTGGCAGCTGGGGCAACAGTTAAAACAATGTTTTTTTACACGTACTTGCACGTTTTCGAATCACCCAGCTACCAGTTAAAACATTTTTACCGTCACTTTTATGTTTACACAGTGTATAGTGGTTGCTAATGTTAAAGGAGATACATAATCATATATTTTGTGGCTGCATTTTTTAAGGCCGGCTCATTTTCCTAACAAATCATGTTTTTGCCTTGTCCACATACTAGTCACTGTGTGAATAGCTAAGCTCAAATCGATGGCCTTCATACAAAAAATCACAACTAAGTTCCAAAATTCTGGATCCAGAATTTTTATTATAAATTTGCTCTTGATAATTAAAATATACAAGAATTCAAATTTAGGAAATGAAAAGGAAAAATCTGAATTCTCTCAGACTTTTGAATTGGACATTTTAGGTGCTACCTTTAGTTCTAGTTGACTTTTTTAATTACTACACACAAAAAACAATACATTTAGAATCTCTGAGTCAGCCTAAGGCCTGCATGCAAAGTTTCCATTTATATACAACATGATGCATGAGAACAGGACAGAAATATGTTTTTGCAATTAGATGTTTTCTTCTGGTCCACATTTCTATATAATCCATAATACCTTACACTCTGTGAAAGCTAAAGATTTTTTGTTTTTGTGATTATTGATCAAAATGAAGTCTCAATTAAAAAAAAGCATACCTAGTGTAATTACCTTAAAATAGCTCACAAATGATATCAACATTGGAGATTGGGCAATTTCCAGAAAGCACTTACTACGATGCGATGAGTGACATTACCTTTTCCTTGGTAGAAAAATAAAAATGGTTGATGTAACTGTTTTGTTTGAAATTCCTAAAAGAAAGGGCTTTTAAAATGCCCAAAAATTAGATTTTGCAAGCAGAGCTAGAGCATGTGTGGTCTAGTGGAAAGTGGAGGACTGCATACATCAGTTTGTGAGTTTCCGAGCCACGCCGGGCCAACGTGTTGTGTCCCCTGGGCAAGGGCACTTTTATTCCCGCTTGTCCTCAAAAATTCACACAGGTGTAAATAGGGAGCTGTTTAGGGGGGTAGTCATACTGTCTGCCATTATAATTGGCTGCCGAATTTTCAATACGTGAAAAATGTGATTTAATCCTAGTGACAGCGGAATAAATGTAAAGTGCTTGAGACTTTCATGTATAAAGCGCAATATAAAACTGGCATTTATTTTATTTTTAAAAAATCCATGTTTTTTAATGCTTTTTGTCCCCAAAGAGATTAAAAAAAATTTTGATAAAAATTCCACTTTTTTTGCAAAATTCGCCTTGGGGCGGGGGGGAGGGAATTGGGGGGGGAAAGTCCCTCCGTTTTAAAAAATTGCCCCCTGTCTATAAAGTATGAGATCCTAGTTATTATTGACCCTTCCACAACCATAAGAATCTACAGAAAGCATATTTTAGTGTTACTATACAGTACAGCAAACAACCCCAATTCAATGAAACTTACAAATTTAGGCAGTTTAGATGGACTATCCTTGAATTCCTCAAACAATTAATTCCAAAATCGCCATGTTGGCCTCTAAGAATTGGAAATGCTGCTCAAGATATGAATGCCAAGGAAGCTCTACTTGTTGCTATTATAATCCTTAAAATTCCCAAGAGTTTATTTTCTCATCACTACATCAACTTATTTCTAGTGCAACAAGATCAACTGCCTATGAGCCATGAGGGATTACATGATGTCACTATTGTATGTTTTTTGAATGTGGATCAGTTTCTATACAGCTTTATGAGATTAACCGTTTGGGACCAGCGACTTTCTTATATAGTCACTCAGATATCAAAATATTTTCATTTTTTTTTTCTCAAAATTGGAAAAATTATGGTATTCTTATGACACATTCAAGACTCAATAATGAAAAAATGTACTGCGAAAAAGTCCAAACAAGCCCCAGTTCTTAGATCAGTGGTTTTCCGGTCATTTGGGAAGCCTTTCTCAAAACCAATGACTTACATGTTAAACCTTTTACACAAAATTGACCAGAGTTGAAAGGGTTCAGATTCATAGAACCTTGCAGGGAGAAAAATATGTACATAAAATGACATACTTGAATAATGAAGAGAAGATAGCTGAATGCAATGAATCAATAATATTTGAGAGCCGACATCTTTGACACACACACGCACCACATATACACTGTAAAAATACAGCGTAATTTACAGTAAAATACTGTAAAAACTTACAGTATTTGACTGTAATTGGGAAATACAGCAAAATCCTGTAAATTTTATGTTCAGTTTCCAGGCCTATAATGACCAATTTAAATGGAGCCCTTTAATATTTTCGAATTATAATTGAGCAATCACACATTATACACAATTATTAATGTTCAACAATTATATTAACGATTAAGTACTAAAATTGACCGGAAAAAATAACTGTAAATCCTACAGGAAAATCCTGGCAGGCAGTGCAATCTGCCAACAAAATCCCGTAAAATTACAGGTTTTCGTTCAAATTTACTGTATATTTTATAGTTTGATGTAATATTTTTACAACAAACTGTAAATTTTACTGTATATGCACCGTAAAATTTGGTTGATAGGCCGACAAAGTTAGGGTTGTTCGTCAGTGCTTTTTTATTCTCCACACATTTTACAATCTCTATAATAATTCACCAAATCTATTGTTTTTATATGTTTTGATTTAAATTAATTTTGTAACTAGTATACTTAATTTTTACGGTAATTTGTTGGGGGGGGGGGGGGGGGGGGGGGGCAGAACTGCTGCCAGGGATTTTCCTGTAAAATTTACAGATTTTTTTTACAGTGTAAGCCACACACACATGCACTGCTGTGACATGCCTTCCATGGATGGCTAAAGTCAGTGTGCATTAGGCACATGTTATTAGTTTTCAAGTTATGCTTATCCAAAGATGTCCAAAAATCTTTGTGTATCATCCTATGTATGATACTAATACCCACAAGTTGCAGACTAGGTTACAAAGCATTTTAAAGGTGCATTTCATGTACCCTTTTTTATTCGTGTTATGGAAGCCTTTTTGAAAATGGTGCATTTCTCCAGAGTAGCTTGAAATTTGACATAAAGTCAGGAACACAATTACCCCACTTGGGAGGTCAGTAATGAATATAATATTGGATGGCTGAGGTTGATAACAGAAAATATACCCCAACCTAGATCAAATATTTTCTTGGCAAGGGCGATATGTTCTGTTATCAACCGAAAAAATCCCTTCAATATTATATTTATATTATCAGGAAGAAAGCTGACTTTACAAAAAATATGTTCAAAATAGGCTTCAAAACTAATAAAAATGGAAGTATTTGCTTTGATGAGTTGCATGACCGAATGCCCAATATTTTTGCGTATTGTGTAGTGTTGGGCGGTACCGCTAATCCGGCACTGTGGTATTGCACCACAGATCCATAATATTGGTTTATGCTGTATGGAGGAATTTAACTTTGTTTGCGACTTCGCATCCATTAAAAAAGGATTGTTCCCCTTATTTTAATGCTTTTTTTATGTTCATGTTCACCCTTTCTCTTTTTGCCTTGGCCTGTGTAAGCAGGGAATTTGTTTTTGCGCTGACTGGAAGATGCCCTCTGAAATGACCATGGTTTGGCTACATGTGGCTATGGATTCAGAAATGCACTTTTGATAGTTTGCATCAAGTTCTCCTCACATTACTAAAACTTAACGTGTTGTCCACCGTCAGCATGATATACAAATGGCCCACACCCACCCACACACACGGTAAATATCACAATTATTTTCTTTCTTTCGTGCAAGATGCAAGGTCTTATCACAGATTTCATCAAATACCAACGCATCAACTCTGGAAAAACACATTTCCACAGATGGCACGATAGAAATCAAATCCGACTAATCACTGCCGAAAATCAATTCCGCATTTTCAGTAGTACTCGTTGAATGCGAATTGACTCAAAATATTTTATGTCTGCAAACCAATCAACAAACTAATATGCATAGAAAATTAAATGTGGCCCCAACAAGGTAAAACTGCTCGGGTCGAAATTCTGGGTAATGTATAGATCTATACATCTGTAACATTTACATTTTAAAATTATTCAAAATTTGTGAGTGGGCGACGGGGGACCAACGGAACCTGCATCCAGTCTGAATTTTGTCCATTTCGACGAAAAACTCGGCCTTCTTTATTACCTATTAGATCCTACTGTTGGTCTAAGAAATAAAACATATGGGAAGTTACAAAACATGCCTACCGTACTCAACATTATAGAGAGTTACATTTATTAATCTAAATGATTGTTAATAATACAACCATTCCTTGGTTGCATTTATGTTAAATTACAGAAAGTACGTGTTGACATGGCTAATTGTCACACAACTTTGAAATTAGATCCTATCTTAGCTCAAAAAAAATTCAATACTTATCCCCATCGACCATTGTTTGAAGGGCGGGGGTGCTCTGAAAATCGTTGACTATCTTACGAGTAGTAACATTCTGTCACTCATAATTAAACAGCATAACAACCTAGTATGCCAATTGAACCAATATCGAAGTTTTACCAACCAGAACCCTTTCGAACAAGGACTAATTACATAAATTAATAAATATAGGCCTAAAAGCACGTGGATAGAGCAAAATACCCAAAATCGAAAATGCTAACTTTTAAAACACACTGTCTATAGTATGTTAAGTTACATTTCAAACGAGCATGCCGCTAGCAATATGTGTGGGTGGCTTTCATATTCATGACCGGAATCTATTTTAAGAAGTTCACAAAATAAAACACCTTGCAAATATTATCAGTATACAGAAATGGGCCAATTTTTGGGTTTTTAGGGGGTTTATTATTTCACCTTATAGCTGCCATAATGAAGATTTTGGTTAGGGTTTAGGGTTTTAGGGTAGAGTTTAGAAGGAACCCCTAACCCAAACTCATATGGTAGCTATAAGGTGAAATAATCAACCCCTAAAAACCAAAAATTGCCCAATATTTCCTTGTATAACTGATAATATTTGTCAAGTTGTTTTATTTTTGTGAACTTCTTAAAATAGATTCCGGTCATGAATATGAAAGCCACAACCACATTATATAATGTTGTTATCAATAACATTGTTTATAGCAAATGTTCTGTCAATTCCGATAGCGAAAATTGTGATGAAAATAACCAGTTTTTAAATGATAGAATCAATAAACATGGCATGTTTGTAATGGTATCGTTTTTGGTGAAGCTGATGGGCATGGACAATCAATCAATCACTTTATTTCCATATATACAATCCATCAAATAACATTAAAAACATTATTATAGCACTGATTACAAGAGCAGATGTCTCTAAACATAGACTTGTGAACTATGTGAAACCACACAAACCCATACCAAAACCAAGAGAAACCAAGTTAAATCATATACAAGAAACCCAAATAGAAAACATATGAAATCATAAAATCAGTATGAAACCATATAAGGGGGGGTGCCATATACAAATAACGAAACCATTTAAAAATAATATCAACCATATGAAACCAATGGAAAAAAGATTCTCTCAGCTTCCTGCTCACATATGTGTAAAAATCATCTTTTATAGCATTTCTTTTTGTGGGGGGAGGTTTTCAAGAGATTTTATTTTTTAAATCTGGTCAAGAAAAAAAGAAGAAAAGCAGCTGTCATCTAAAAAATGCAATAAAGAAATAATTTCATACAGCACATATCTTTTTTGATTAATTTTTTAGTTTTTTGATTTTTTAATTTTCCTCAAAAAAAACTATACAATCAAACTTAAAAATTAGAAACAAAAATATAAACTGTGCATTTTTTTGTGAGATATTTTGATTTTATTGTTGTTAGACGCAGATCCCTAGCTAAATCCTTGCTTTTATTCCTTCCAATTTGATGGACCCTACGGGAGATATTGTCAATTGAACACAACGGATAAAATACCACTTGGGCCAGTTTCACTTGAAGGTTAAAGAAACTAAAGGTATAAAAAGTGTCTTATCTTGTGGGATTAAACTGTTTCAAACAAAAGAATGTTTGTAGAGATTAGAGCCAATGCATTATTATGCTTGAACAATCAATATATTCTTTTCAAACAGTGAAAGCACCAGAAATTATGTTGTTGGGGGGGAAAATTGGGACTCCACTCTCAGGGGGACAGTAAACATGAAATTCATTACAAAGTTGTGAATTTTACTGCTGAAGCAAGGGGGCGTCCACAAGTCTCTGTTGGGGGACAAAAGTCCGGACATGGCTCTAATGGGGAGGGTCAATTTCCCCTACCCATTCCTACTGTTTCCAAGATGCCAGGAAGGAACATTGTGAAGAAAAAGCATTGAACAAATAACAACTAAAGGAAATGATGGTAGGTGTCCAAAGGCCTCGGTTTACTTTCAGCGAGGGTTGTTTTATGAATCTAGCCCCCTTCTGCTGAATCCTGGGGTAAGACTGGGACGACAAGACTGTTTGGATTAGAATTTTCCCAATGCTAGATGTATTTTATTGGCAATGTGAACATTGGGTAAAACTTATAATATGTTATAAAATCACAAGCAGCAGCACTTTATACCTATTTTTGTATTGAATTTTCAATAGAGAATGGCCTTAAAGTTGATTTTAAATGGAAACTCTTTTGGATATCGGGATAGGCAAACCTGCCTCAACTGTTTTTCAAACGTCTCAGATAATTGGCCTTAACTCCTGAACCAGACCCCTAAATTACACAACGAAAAAGCTTATGAAAGCTGGAACATTTTTAAAATGCATATAAATGAGTGGAAAAATAAAGATAGTTGAGATGAGCTTAAGTTCTTGGCCAAACAAATGAATCTTTGATGTAATAGTTTTGTTTTGGCAGTCTGTATAAGAAGCTGAGAGTGAACTCTTCTTCTTGGTCCGTCCAGCTATGATTGGTGCTACAACAAAACAATGTCCAGGTCATCCACTCAAAAAAAAAGTTTTTGAGCTTTGGCCTTTTACGCGGCAAATTTTGACCATTTTTGGTGACAACTGATTCACTGTTATTTACACATTCTCTTGCTGACTTTTACTGTTTTTCCCCTGTCTGATTTGTTACGAATGGGGGGGATCAAATATTGATTTTCACCAGCAGATAAGAAATACTTTTTTACACAATAGTGCTTTTCATATGACCCATGTGCAATTGAAAATGTGTGTATTCAATTTTTGGCATGGGCAATGTGGCCATTGTATCTCACAATATTTGACATAGCCAGATATACAATTTTCCTTTTTGATTGTAATTGACATGCAATTCATCTGCTTTGATTGTTTACTAGCTTTTGACTTTGGGGACTGCTCAATATTAATTTTCAGGAAGAGAATGCAGAAGTTGGGAGGGGGACTTTTTGTCCAGAAAATGGTGGCAAACACTAAGTTTTTGATAAAGGGGAAACAAAATATTAAATTAAGAAATTATGAGAACACTGGGTAAGCACATAGTGTTTGAGTGAACATAAGGGGAATTCAAATAATGTTTTATCCTCCCAAATTTTTGAAATTCAGTCATTTCTCAGGCATAAACATTGATTAGCACCTATGCAAAATGGTGTATTTAAAGCTGCTATCATTCATTTTTTTCCATATTCAAAATGCCCATTTTGTCTTTGAATTGCTAGTGTTAGGTCATATCAACAACTTATATTACAGTTCTTGGTGAAAACGAACACCAAAGCATTTTAAAGGCAGTCTTGAAGATGGCCATTTACGACTGTTTCTAGCCCTAAAAAAGTTGGATCCCGACTTTTATTAGTAAACAAAGCATAAAAATCATCACTGCTTGAAAAATATGTCGTGTTACACTTAGCTACTTCCAGGGGTCTTTAATACAACAATTTCCATACAACAGTGCAAAAAAATGGACCTTCCATGAAAATGGGGGCGGCGATTTGTTTATATTTTGAAAGAAAATGCTGATAGTGGCTTTAAGAACAAAGAATGATGCCATGCCAATTTATGGATGATACGTCCAAGGTAGGAAAGACTTTTCAAATAATATAAGAAGTGGAGGCACCGTGCCGGACCATATTTCAGTTTTTCCAACTGTTGACACATTATTAGCCATAAACGATACAGCTAAACCCTTTATTTTACTCTATTAACACAAAATAATTAGATTTTAATTAGAAATCAATTTTCCAGCCCATTTATTTGATTCATAATTAAGGCAGTGGTCACAAAGCGTGTCCACCCAAGTAAAGGATTGCGCGTGCTGAAAATGATGCATGGAGAACTGTGTTCACGCCATTTTAAGGCACCACACTGCATTATGATTCCAATGCAATTGCGTCCTATTATTGTAGGATGGGCAGTGTATAACCGATGATAGTGCTACATTTTCAATAATGGCAACAGAGTAAAAAAAATTAAAATAAATTACCGAACACCACTTCTTCTATTGTCTAAAATTTTACTTCTTTCACCTCTGTGTAAGAGCTCTAAAATGGTAAAAGAAACATGCCCAGAGTTGCCAGTTGTGTGTGAATGAATCATGGTGTTTATCAGGCTACAAAAATAAAGATGACTATGTCAAGTGGATAACTAATATCAGGGAGCTGTCAGATTTTCAGGCATCAAAGGCATAAATAAAAACAAACTACAGGAATATTTATCATGGAAGAGGTCATTTTAGAGGGAGGAGGAACCCAGACCACATGAGCGCAGGCAGAGAGCCTCAATTCTCATGACACAGTTCAGTAGCCATTTTTAACATTGTTCCAGCTGTCGCTGGTTGGGGGGTGGACAAGCACAACTTGGCTGGGTTCACGAGGCACGTCGACACGAATAGCATCACAAAATTTTCATTTTTTTATATATATATCATATACGTAAATTAGTCAAGGCAATCACAATTTAATATCGACAAAAGCTTTCAAAAACAATTCCACCTAAAAAATGTTTATATTACTGTAACCACTCGGGTATAAGCCCACCTTCAGGTATAAGCCCCACCTCCAATTTTTAAAGAAAATACAGGAGCTAGTATACACTCGGGTATAAGCCCAGGTGGTAATTTTAGCATTCAGGACACAATGGGTGAAATTAGTACCAAATTGGCATTACAAAACTTGGAACAATTCTATATAGCCATCAAAGTAGGGCCCAACACATTGGGATTGCTTGTTTACTAGAATTACTTTTAGGAACGGTGATGTGGGAAAATGAACTTTTGTTTTAATGTTTTTTAATTATCTGCTACACAAAAGTGTACATAAAATTGTATCTTGTGAATAATGCTCTTGAAATATATTGCAATTTTGTATCTGATATTTGCTCCAAGTTCTAGCCCACCCCGGGTTCTCACCCTTACCCCTATTTTAAAATCTCCTTAATAATCATTTACCAACAAGTCACACTTTATTTGCAGATGAAATGATAATGTGCCACAGAACTCAGAAATGGGGGTGTCACACTCTCACACCCACTCTAGGAAATGCCCTAGGTCCGAATCTTATACCCTAATAAAGCAAAAGTTGACCATGAAAGTTATAGCGAATACCCATGCAGGAAAAAATAATGATAGTACCTTTACACATCATCTCTGTTCCCTAACATCATGTATCACTTCAAGGCTATT
Organism: Ophioderma brevispina; assembly: GCA_023653785.1. NCBI lineage: Eukaryota > Metazoa > Echinodermata > Ophiuroidea > Amphilepidida > Ophiodermatidae > Ophioderma > Ophioderma brevispina. Next base: position 24,048 of record JAMKCH010050253.1, read on the forward strand.
ACTGGTTGATTCAACCCCTACACCATTTCTCCTTGTTGGTAATCTATGAGTGGAGTGTATCGTGAACAAGTCCACCATCATCTGTGCATGTGTACTGTACCCCTTACAAGGCACTACACTTGTTATAACAATCAGCTCTTAGAAATGGCACTGCGAGTGTTATCACTGCCATCTCTGGGAGGCTACCTTCGCCTCACGCTCAAAACATAAAATCAGGACATAAAATAGTGCAAACGGAACATTTTGATAACAAAATCACTCAAGATTTCTCACCTTGCCTAAGTCACATCCGAGAGAGTGCCTGGCACTGCTTAAAGATAATTTTCTCAGCTGTCCTTTAGCGATTGAGAGCATGCCGGTGGGTATCTAAAAACTAACTTAAATCCACACAGGATAGGAGGAAAAAAGGCAAGCCATCTTCCTGTCTGCACAGATTTGCAGAGATTGGGTTAAAGGTGCAACGAGAGATTTCACATCTCAGGCCTGGATATCAGGTGTCCCTTAAAAAATCGAAAGTACTAAATTTTGGGCCCTGATGAAAGCTTTCCATCACAAATACCCCATCTTAAGGATTAAGCTAGAAATGTTTCTTTGTACAACAATTGTGAATCTAGTTTCGTATAGGATCACATACGAAATTCAGCCTATTTTTACATTGAAATATCAGCAACATCAACTCACCTTTTTTCCTCTCTTTAAGAATTTCTGTAACCTAACACAAGGTAATTCTATTGAGTGTCTCTCTATATGAAATTACTAGATGACACAATATTTGATTGTTTCAAAATCTCTCGTTGGCACCTTTAATATTATATCTGTTTGATTCTGATGGTGCATCAACATCTTAAAGTGGTTAGTAATCATTACACTACACCTGTTTTTAACACGTTTTAGTGTTCATCTCATACAACATCTCGCCTACCTGTGCATGTAAATCTAAAATTTAACTTGTTGAAACGTTTAAAAAAATGTTATCCATTCATTTTCCAGTGTATGGACTTGACAGTTTACCTATGACCTGTGTACCACAGGCTCCCAAATTAACCTGTTGTTTAAAGACACCCTTAAGAAAGACGACACCACTTATTACGTTTATTGTAGGGATGGTGGTGATATTATTTACGCCAGGAGGGATAGCGGACTTCAACCTTTTGTGGGGGGGGGGGGGGGGTGGGGCAGCGAAAAAAAGTTTTTGTGTGTTCCCTCTTTGCTTCCATTCAAAACTGTTTTGCATTCTCCTTCTTTTATATTTTATGAAATTTTCCATTTAAAAGTTCACGTCCACCCTTTCCATTGATAAAACATTCTTGTTCCCCTCAGATTCCCCAAATCCCTATCGCCCCATGTTAATAATGACCCTCCCAAGTGATGGCATTGTAAGCTCATGATATAACTTGCCATCCAGCAAGCGATTGGCACATGCAACACCGATTGACCCACATGTTAAATATAAACCTGAAAAAACAGGGATTTGACTGGCAGCGGGACTCACACGTGGCAGGACGTAAAATAACTGGAGCGTAAAAATAGAAACCATTGCCGGAACGTAAAATAACGGCGTAAAATCTCAGCGTTCAGCTATTGCTGGTTTTTGACTTTTTAAACACTATTAAGAATTAAAACGTTATTACAATCCCGGACCAAATAAATGTTTCCGTTTGTAGCGTGGCATATACAAACGTTGTATTACGTTACAACGTGGTTGTAAAAAAGTTATATTTCAGGCAAACAATTGTTGAGAAAAAAAAGCAGTACACAAAGGAAAATGTGAAGACATAATTTAAACCAGTTTATACATTTGTTTTATATGGTAATGTGGTAAAGTCACATTCTAATGTCACCAATTATATTAATAAACTTAATACATGTAACCTTAACATTAGATCCGAACAGGTTCCGTAAGGTTAACAAGTTCTAATCCTTATCCACTACACTACATGACTTTACTATAGAAATGCTAAAATTAATATATGTATGTTATGTACTAAGTTTTTCAAATTAAACTAAATATAATACAAAAAGGAGGACAAGTTTCTTTAAAAATGACAGGGAACTAAGATTTTGCATTTTTTTTCATGACGGTCTTTCGACGTTATTTAAAACACATTTTTAATAGGTAAAACGATTTTTCATAGTTCATATTCTTACATTAAAACAAGTAAGTTACAAAAGAAGTAATATTACGGAAAAGGGTAATAACGGTCAGCGTATAAACACCTACCTTTTTTCAAACTTTTGCAGTATTATTTTCTAGCCACCTGTTTTTTGTACATTCTTTGTCTTGCTTCCAAATTCTAATTTTATCTTAGGTATAAGGTAACAAAGCGCGAAGATTATATTGAATAAATGGGGTTACCATATAAAAGTACGTCGGTAAAAATAGGAACATTTTTACAAGTGGCCAAGATCAAGTGTTACGCATGTTTCATGAGGCAAAAGAAAGTATATCATGGGCTCAAGTGTTATCACATTGTCCATCCTTGGCCCAGGCTAAGGATATAAATCAAGACAATATCCTAATCTTTGCCTTCCAGACCATAATCTTGAGTTGATAGTTGTGGTCATTTAAAAAGACCTATCATTGTGTATGAATAAAACCTGTAGATACAGTAATTCTGCCAAGTGCAAATTTGCTAACACAGACATGGCACTCCGCAAAATTTGATATGAATAAGCTAAATACCGTGTATCAGAACAGTTGGAACGCGTCACCTGTGCTGCCGCAGCCTCATATGACAACCCGCGGGGCCTAAAGATCAACAACTCCTCAAAAGTAAAATGATCGCATTCTGCGAGTTATTAGTCATCTGAACGAGCGATCGGAAGTAACGCGACGCTGTGGCAATGACCCGTTAAAAGCCTGTGGTTGGGCATCTGGGAATCATGTTTCAATGTTGGAGACGAATTTGCACTGTCGATCTTGAGAAGTAGCACATAGCAAGACATATCGAGATGATCCTTTTTGATGAGGTTGTCAATGTTTTCAGTTTAGATTTCAAAGAATGTAGGGCAGAGAAATGCGCACTTTAACAAGTTTGAAATCGTATCATTAGGTATCATAACAGATATAGATGAATTTCCCCTATAATGGGGTGTGAATGTGTAAACGAAACAGTCCACTGTTATTTTATCCCCATATAAAACATTTAACAAAGAACCCATATTTGAACATAATTTTTCCCAATGTTCCTCCTGAATAACATATTTTTATTGTATTATATCCAAATAGAATAATTACAAATTTTTATTCTTTATTGCAACACTTTGGGGTGTTTTGTGAAGAATAACAAAACATACATTTACACTACTCATCAGCTCAGATGCTTTGTTATGTTTAATAATTTAATAGCTCTGTTGAGTGCATTGTAAGGGTCGGTGGGCTTTGAACATTAATGTAAGCATGCAGTAACTATCAGAAATATGCAGTAACTATCAGAAGCACGCAATAACTATCAGAAGCACACAGTACTACTCAAAAGCACCAAGTTAACATCACGCAGTACTGTCAGAAGCGGCAACAAGAACTATCAGAAGCGCACAGTAACTATCAGAAGCGCGCAGTAACTATCAGAAGCGCGCAGTAACTATCAGAAGCGCGCAGTAACTATCAGAAGTGCGCAGTAACTATCAGAAGCACGCATTAACTATCAGAAGTGCGCAGTAACTATCAGAAGCGCGCAGTAACTATCAGAAGCGCGCAGTAACTATCAGAAGCGCGCAGTAACTATCAGAAGCGCGCAGTAACTATCAGAAGCGCGCAGTAACTATCAGAAGCGCGCAGTAACTATCAGAAGCGCGCAGTAACTATCAGAAGCGCGCAGTAACTATCAGAAGCGCGCAGTAACTATCAGAAGCGCGCAGTAACTATCAGAAGCGCGCAGTAACTATCAGAAGCACGCAATAACTATCAGAAGCACACAGTAACTATCCAAAGCACCAGTAACTATTCACTCAGTAATGCAAAAGCGCACGTAACTATCAGAAGCATGAAGTAACTATCAGAAGCATGCAGTAACTATCAGAAATATGCATAACTATCAGAAGTCATGCAGTAACTATCAGGATCGTGCAGTAACTATCAGAAGCACGCAATAACTATCAGAAGTGCGCAGTAACTATCAGAAGCGCGCAGTAACTATCAGAAGCGCGCAGTAACTATCAGAAGCGCGCAGTAACTATCAGAAGCGCGCAGTAACTATCAGAAGCGCGCAGTAACTATCAGAAGCGCGCAGTAACTATCAGAAGCGCGCAGTAACTATCAGAAGCGCGCAGTAACTATCAGAAGCACGCAGTAACTAATCGAAGCATGCAGTAACTATTCCAGAAGCGTGCAGTACTATCGAGAAGGCACCGCAGTAATAATAAGAAGCATGCAGTAACTATCAGAAGAACGCAGTAACTATCAGAAGCACGCAATAACTATCAGAAGCACGCAATAACTATCAGAAGCACGCAATAACTATCAGAAGCACGCAGTAACTTAAGAAGCCGCATTAATTATCACAGAAGCACGCAGTAATATATCATTTCAGAAGCACGCATTTGCTTCGCAACATTCTCAGCCCCCTCTAAGCTGGCACAGGGATGGGTAAATTCCTTGATCTTGTATCTAGAGCAATATAATGACCCTAACTGGCCCTGAATGACCTTTGAAATAATCACTGTTACCCACATAAGACCCATGTGTCTCAATGTATAAAGCATAACCATCAAGTATGAACTTCTCCATCCCTGCCACTAAAGAGCTAACAGTAAGTTTGAAAAAGTGTCAACCAAAAACCAAAGGTGTATACTGAGGCAATAATAATGACCCTTGACCCCCTGCAGACCTCTGACATTCTCATCTGCTACCCCACTTAAAACCTCTTTTTCTTAGTGCTAAGTATACCAAGCTGAACTTGATCATCACTTGCCCTAAAAACAGTAAGGTCCCATTCAAAACTTCCATTCCACTGTACTGCATTGCTGTGCATGTAAATTTAACTGCATGTTCCGTCACTTCCGCTGCAACTCCTAATCGATTTACTGCGGTCACGGTGCAGTACATTGGTAAGTACACTTGCAAAGGATGCAGAAACTTAGGAGCAATACTGCACCACTGACTCTGCACCCCACTGCATCTTGCTGCATGCCACCAGTTAAAATAATTTAATTTGTTGCAGGTACTGCATTTGTGTTGCAATCCTGCAAGTGGAGTGTCAGTACGGATTTTGGTAGGCTGCTTGCAGCACTGCACTGTCATGCGTGAAAAAAAAAGGGTTATGAACGGACCTTTAGAGAAGTTGAAAGAAAGTGTCAACCAAGTGTATACTAAATGTTGCCCACACAAACTGACAGAAGACGCCAAATATGCCTATAGAGGAGGAGCAGAATATCATAAGGGCCTTATTTTAGGATTTTTTGTTTACCTCCCCTACAGAAAAGGTTTGGCATACCTTTGGGTATTTAGTATGGACCCTCTACATCATTGCTAGATAGGTAGTACTCAACTCCTCCAATTGGTGGTATCACTTTTTTCAAAAGGGGCCAATTTAATTTTACAAACGGAGGGGTCAAGACTTTTAAAATGCCCCCATCATGTTTAATGTATGCCATATTGGGTCATCTAATCATAAGATTCCAAAAATGTTAGTTTGTACACCTACAACCATTGGTTTGGAGTTATAAGGTAATAATGGCTAAAAAGGTCAATCCTCGATTTGTACAGGGGGTCAACATTAAAAGTTAACCTGATTATATTTTAAAATACTTGCAAGTTATTTGCCTGAGGTAAGAGGCCTCCTAAAGGTATAGTTTGTAATTAGTAAATAAATGCTTACTTATGGAGATAATAGTCAAAGAAGGTCAACACCAATTGGGTATGTTGCTATGACCTATTTTGTCCCCATAACATGGTAACTATGCATTGCAGATGGTACAAACTATTCCTTATGTTGACTTCATTAAGCTAGATGAACAACTTCTAATCATTTTCAAACAACAATTGGAGCACTTCCGCTTTTGACCCCTGTCAAATAGAAATTGACCTTTTTTATTTACCATCTTAGCCATTTTTATTTTACACCCATATAACAAACAACCAAAAACCGGTTAGAGGTACAAACTATACATTTTTGGAATCCCTTATGACTAGATTGACAATCTGGCATACATTCAACATGATGGGATTTTAAAAGTTGACCCCTGTGTAAACTTAAATTGGCCCCTATTAAAAAAGTGACCACCACAATTTGAGAGTACTTACCTACCTAGCGTTGAATATAGAGGGTCCATACTAATACCAAGGTGTCAAACCTTTTCTGTAGCTGTAGTGAGGGGTAAACGCTGATGTTTGACTTGGGTCCTAGCTACCCCTCCACTACACATATGGTCTTTCCGATGCATCAAATGACCTAAACACTCAACGTCAGCAAACTGTTTGTTTACATTTGAAGAAAATCACTAATAGTGGGTTTATCATACTTTTGGATAGAAAAAATAATGAACCATTAAACGTAGGCCATCTAAACAAATTGCCCCCAATGCAACAATTTAACTATGTGAAAATGGACCAGCTTTAGAAAGTTGGTAACAAAGAAACAAAATGCGTGGGGAGTGCACTGTACGTAAAGGATTCCAGGTTTATCGTCTTTACATCAGTGGCGTAGCCCGAGGGGGGGCAGGGGGGGCAGCTGCCCCCCCTGGGTGGGGAATCTGCCCCCCCTCTTGCCCCCCTGAAAAATTAGTGATATTACATAGGCCATATACTAGACTAACAAATTTTACTATATGCTTGCCCCCCTGAAAATGTGTGTGCCCCCCCTTTGCCCCCTGAAAAAAAAGCTGGCTACGCCCCTGCTTTACATTGAATTCCACCGACTCGACTCGCAAAATGTTTCCAAATTTGAAAAGGCTCTTGTTATCAAGTGTACAAATCTACACCTCTGGCATCAATATGATACTGCGATATCAGACCTGGTAACACTGACTAAAATTCCGTTACATAGTAAATGCCCAAGACTGCTGTAGGCTCTACCCAGACTGGTTTAGCAAATGGTTAAAAACAGGTTAAGGTATACAATCACTTGGAGAACACTGCACGTGCAGATTCTAATAGCTTTCGGGTATACTGTGGGCAAGGCTTAACAACACCATTTTGAAACTCATAGGGGAAGAGGAAGAGTGCGACAGTAAAAAAAAACAAGGTTAGCTTTTGTCTTAGCGAGAGCTATGAAATAATGCAATCTTCCATCTTAAGTATACTTCTGCACCCGGGATTTTACACAAACGAGATGTACACATAACATTTTGGTTATTCGGGACAAGTAAATTGTTAGTACCATTACACTTCGCTGACACCGGGATCATGTTAGCGTGCTTATTTTTTAATAGGCATTCGATGCAACATTCATAGTCCGCAGCTTTCTAGTGTTTAACTTATTCATGGCATGAAAATTATTATCGTCATCCTTGTCTACCTAAAATTTCACAGTTTGAATAAGTTTTTAACACATATGAGGCCTTGATTGTAATGCAGGGGGGAATCCAGGATTTGAAAAACGTCAAAATACGGGGGCTGAAGGCCGAAAGTGTCCAAATGGGCTGATTTTGCAAGACTTTCCAGAATTACCGGGAGCGCATGCCTCCCTAGATCCGTGCCGGGTGATGTTCTAAATGATATACCTGCAATCTAAAAGTTATATTGCCCAATACTCTAACAAAAAATAGAATTATGATAATTGTAAAACGATTTTGTCACAAAAAAAGCCCAAATAATTTCATACTCCGATTTAAAGCAAATGTAATTACCCGGCCATTAAGCAAGAGTTTGATATGATTTCACTGCGGGACAAACGGGAGTTCTCCCCCACCATAGGAGGGCTAAGCATACAAAGACTTCTCTACAAAGTTAGTACAGAAAATGAATTTTAAAAAACAAGCCCCTAGGATCTTAATTACTCAGATTAATTTTGATTATACTCCTCAGCTTAGAGGGAGAGGGGTCCGTAGCAAATGCCAGCAATTAATTGGCTACGTTGGTCAGAACACCCTAATGCGACCTCACTGCCTATATGATAGTAAAGCAACTTCTATAATTGTCATTTCTTTGAAGACTCAGAGGGAGTGAGGGAGGAGAGAGAGAACTTTTCACAATTCTTTACTTCTTCATGCAAAGTATCGGCGCAGTGTCTCATATATATTACCGTTTGTCAGCAAATTACAAATCCCTCCCCCTCTGATCCCCCATTCTTCTTCCCTTCATAAATATTCATCACTTCCTTATATTTGCAGGTGGCTAGGTATATAATAAAGATAAGTCTAGGCTATAAGGTTTTTTCAAACCCCCAATTTCAGCTCATCTTCAGTCCACCACAGGCGTCCAATTGTCCAATTTCGTAATAATCCTCTATACCTTTTTCATGAAGATGGTCAACTATAATATTCACCACCTAAAATGGCACCCAAGACCGCATTATTTTACATTCCTGCTTTTAGTCCCTCACTAATTGGTATGGCCAATACGTACAATGTTAAATATTGAATGCCCTTAGATTCACCATTTGCTTATCTACAACATTGAAGTGTACTTTTTCCCCACAGGTGACGGTTTTGGGGGGGGGGTTTGCATAATAAATACTTCATTCCAGCTTCAAATTCCTACGACCTCATTGTACAATCATATTTAATCAAAGTTCAGGCATAGGTTTATACTTAAAATTGAAATGGCATAAAATTACTATTTGCTTCATCTACAACATTTGAGGGTACTTTTTGAAAAAGGTGACCCAAGACATACTAATACTTCATGCCAGGCTGTTCAAATTCCTAAGGAAACTCATTTTAGGAAACTCATCTTGATCAAATTCAAGCATAGGTTATAACAAGTTCATGCTTTTCTAACTTTAATGATTTTCACTTGTTATCGTTTTAAGATAAAACGCAGGACCATGGTCAGAGAGTGACCAGGTCCGAGAGTGGACCATGGTCAACCATGGTCGTCAGGTGATGACCATGTTGATCATGTCCTTCATGATAAAGCACGTTGACCTGGTATAGGGCCATTGGTCCCATCCCCCCACGTTAACCACCGGTTGACCACCTGGTCAAGCCCCGCCATTTCTTGATTATCGCTGACCATAGTCAACCATGGTCAGCCATATGTTTTGACCATGGTTGACCAGGGTTGCCATGCTAGCAGGGTTGACATTTCGCCTAGGTCAGGCTTCATATCAAGTAGAGAACACAATTATACACATAAATTTGGAACAAAGCGCCTTTAAGGCTGGCTCGAGATTCAAAAATGGATCATTTTTTAACATTAATGAAAATATTGTACTGAAATTAAAGACACTATCAGCGATTCACCTGAAGAGTAAAACTATTTGAAATTTGCAGAAATACCTTTAAGTGAAAAGAATAGTCTGTAGAATGCTCATAAGTTAATTTTTCAACTGAGAATTTCCAGAAAAAGGAATAAAAGGAAAACGGCTGTTCAGAGAGTGAATCTCCATTCAATATACGTTTGTAGTAAGTGTCAGGAAAGGACAGTAATGACTAAAATATTCGATTTGTCCTTATTTGGTTGTCTGGTCTTATATGCAGGGTATGTTGGGTTCGAAGTATTTTTCGATTTTTGATTAGGAATCACTGATAGTGCCTCCTATTACAGACAATCACCCAAATGACTCAATTCCAAAGTTGAGATTAGAGATTAACCAATATTTGTATTCGGAAATCGGATCAGGGCCGATTTACAAAATCGACAGAAAATCGGTTTGGCAAAAATATATCAGAGCCTGCCTATTCTCAGCTGATGTACTGAATGAAAAAAAGGGATGAATAAATGGGTATTTCCATTTTTATAAGACGAACCACAAGATAAGACTGCTCAAACAGTTAACAATATCCTCCAATTTCCTCACTGGAACTTGTAGCAAATGTGGACCACACTATTTATTAATTATAATCGGTGTTTGCCATTTGTTCTAGTTTAGAAAAATGAACCCAGTGTGATCATCTTTAGTATTGGGGCAAACTCATTGATCGTATCGGTGGAATCGGCCGAGACTACAAAAATAATCGGCCATCGGATCAGCAAAGGAAACCCTGGATTGGTTAATCTCTTATTGATATGAATCAGGCTTTTTTGATGATGTAAACCTTTATGTGCAGTATACCAGTACGATTGGATACCATGCTTTATTAAACTTCGGATCCGAATTGGATTACAATTTGGTGATTTTTGTTTATGAGGGCATCAATTGGAGCTCGGCTATTTCACACAGTAATTAGCAGTGGGGAGGGCAGAGGGGCAGGGGGTCAGCCATGTCCCCCCAAAATTTGAATTGATTTGATTGTTATTTTTAGTGTAAAATATATCTGTATTCTCCCATTGGCTAGACGATCATTTGGCAAGCAAATTGAAGAAATTTCAAATTTTGTGAAATGTGCCAGGTCGCTTTAAGGGCAAAAAAAGGTATACTATTATATGATGGGAGATGTTTGCGAATAGCACTAGATACATATACGCAATTTTCATAAGTTTCTCTAGCAAAATCGTGTGCGGATGTATGACTTTTAAGTAAATTGGCAGAATGGGGATTCAGAGCCGAGCGACAACTGGAACTTCATATATGGGTCTGGGGGCTTTAAAATAGGCTTGTAAAAACCTTTTATTGATTGAGTAATACCTCTTCCCCTGCTATTTTCAAGTACTATAAAGCTGTTCCAGGCTTTCATAATGTATAAAGGTGGAAATAAATCTAAAACACAATTGATATTAAACAATGTATAATGTTAAATTCTTTTTTGATAGCAAACAGTGCCCCTGGCCCTGGCAACAGTAAAAGCCCTATAAATCTATAGTATTCCCTTTATTAAATGATATGTATGGACCATGGTTGACCATGCATACAAGTGTCCTATTGCCCCAAGACTTTTCAAGAAGAAAAAAAAAATCAAATCATGCAAGCTTTAGGGTAATTAGGAGCATTTGTCAGCCATGGTCATCACCTTGTGGGCCATGGTTGACCATGGTCCCTTCAAGTATACCATGGTCCAACAATGTTTGCACCTCATTTGACATGGTTTTTTTGTTTGCTCGTATCCCCCAGTCATTGGTAATGTCTTTGTGGTGGTATCAGGATTGTTTAGTAGTGTACTTATCCGGGGCGCTTCGTGTATCCCATGATACGACGCTCCGAACATGGCCCCTATTTGAGGCTGGGGCTGATTGGAACAGTCAGGGGTTACACCCTACTCTTATTCGACATTGACTGGCGCTGTACATGTACAGTTGTGACTCGCTGTAACCCGGGACCGCGGCTTAACGTCCCCTCCGAAGACGGGATGCTTTCATGATCCATTTGCCCAATCCAAGTGAACCATGAGGATTAGCGGTAATTCTGTATTTAAATCATCTGGTATAAATATAACAGATCAAATCCAGAATTGGTAGTACCCGAATAAATCCCGGCAGGTGCCACGACCCACCGGTTCGAACCCGGGAAGTTTGATGGTAAATTTGCGCCACAAGCAAGCACCCTACCCGCTAGGCCACGCTCCTCCCCCACCCGCTAGGCCCGCTCTCTGACCATTGTTGACCATTATCACTTTCAGTACAATTGTTTTTGCATTCACCATGATACACTGGATTCCTGATGTTTTTGGGGATTTTTTGTCACCACTGTGAAGCTCGTGACGAAGGTCGCCATTTTCTTGAGTCCGTTTCTTAAGTCTTTACTTAGTGTGTTTTCATAACGTTTGAAACTTTTTTTTACAATTGGATATATAGATTTTTGCCCCCCCCTTTATTTACCACGCAGATCGGGTAGCTCCATTGGTAAGTTCATACCGTCTTGTAATAAAGGTCCCCGGTTCAATTCCTGGTCAAGGTAGTTGATTTTCTGGCACTATATAATAATGTACCCCTAAACATAACTATAGAACTATACTGGTGTGTAAAATCATAGCTATGTTTTTTTTAGTGTTTTTGTTTTTTTTTTACCATGTTTTTGAAAAATGGCACCACCATTGTCATCCTGTCTGATCATGGACACTTTGAACCTGTCCTGACCATGGTCAAACATGGACAATTTGCCATGGTCAAACATGGACCAATTTGACCATGGTCAAACCCATGTTAAAACTCACATTGACCAGGGTTGCCATGGTTAACATGGTTTGTGAAAATGGCACGCCACTATCAACTGGTCAAAAACAACCAAAAGTGACCATGGTTAACCAAGGGTCAAACCTCTGCCATGTTTGCCGTGGTTCACCATTGTCACTTGGGAATGTTTTTGACCATGGTTGGCCGTGCTGTCCATTTTTCAAAAACATGGCTAACCATGGTTTGACCAGGGTCCAAACCCATGGGGACCATGGTTACCCATGGTTTTACACCATGCTTTTTTCACATAGGCGGTACTTTTTACTCACATTGCCATCAACGTACATGGGAAACAACTTGCCGTTTTGGGGGATGGTAAGAAGCAATAACGCAATACAATGCCGTATTCAATACTGTGCTAATATTGTTGGTTAACCATTAACAGGAAGTTTTTGTTTAATATCGTGGGAGAAATGGATTGATGGCTCAAACTTCAAGACAAAAAAATGAGAAAAAATATGGGCCATGCATCTGATATCAAAATTCCGATACTACTTCCAGCTTAACTCGGGGGTCCAAAGAGATCAAACATGCACCTCTAAGTTCTAATTTTATTTTTTTTTTGTCCGTATATTTCACTGGCAACTTGCTTACAATATACTTTGTTATTCTATCACACCCAACAGTTGGCAAAGACTATATCACAATGTAAAACATAATATTAATTTCAAGTATTGACAATGAAACAGAAAGATCGATGTTCAACAGGAAAGACTGAAATAATAAACAACATAACAGCAATTCCAAGAAAGTGGGCAAAGGCATTAAAGGTGCAACAAGAGATTTCACATATCGGGTGTCCTTTAAAAAATCTAAAGTACTAAGTTTTGCCCTGATGTAAAGCTTTCCATCAAAAATATCCCCATCTGAAAGGATTAAGCCGAGAAATGTTTCTTTGGTACAAAAATTGTGAAATTTCTAATTTCGTATAGGAGCAAATACGAAATTCAGCCTATGTTTTACATTGAAATACAAGCAAATCCAAATCGCCTTTTTTTTCTCTCTTTTAAGAAATTTCTGTAGCAAAATGCAAGGCAAGAAATCTATTGAGTGTCTATTCTATATGAAATTACTATTATGACACAATATTTGGGTGCCTCAAAATCTCTCGTTGCACCTTTAAAGGCATGCCCTTATATCCAGGCTATGAAAATATAGACAAGACACTATGACCGGTTTCTCTGTCCAAACAAAGCCATTAAAACAAAATCTGGGTTGTCTTCATAAGCTGAAGGTATTGATGTACTGGCAGATGTTCTTGACAAAAGTGTGGTGGAGTAGTTGGCTAAAGTGGCCAAAGGTACATGGCTAAAAGAGACACTGGCACGTTTGAAAAAAGTGCGTCCTCAAGATTTTTCAAAATTGATAGTTTTGCATGGTTGTAAAGCTTTTATATACATTAGCCCTCACTTGGAATGACTTAGCCCAAATCAGTGCCCAAATGAGTAAACAGAATGATTTATGATTAAATGTTGCCGGCAACATTAATTCAGCAGACGTCGCGGGAATGGCATTTAACACAAGAAAACACACGGCGGAGTTGATTCCCACAGCATGCACCTTGTTTGACCGGTCTGCTTCCTTTGTGGTTTTAATATCAATAAGTACAAGTCTGTGATATTCATGTAGTAGACACTTTTTTTAATTACAGTTACAACAAACTCAAAATTTGGCCTACAAATTAGTGGATGTCTTTAGCCTCTTATTAAGTCTCATATCTGCTTTGTGCTAAGTTATTTTTGTGTGTAAATAGTATATGTATTCTCCAAGGTCCTACACTATCATTTGAGAACAAATAGAAGGAATTTCATATTTTGTTGAAAATGTGCCAGTGCCGCTTTAAGAGGACAAAAGGGGCATAGCTAAAAAAACAATGGGTGACATTGGTCAAAAATCAGTTGGCTACACTCTCAAAATTAAATGTTTGACTTATAATTCTTCTTCTGTCCTTATTGCAAATTTGCACTTTGTCATGATGACACTTCAAAATCGGAGACCACAGTGGGATTGGTTGAGTGTGCATCTTTGGCTAATTTGGGTATAAAAATGGGCAAAAAAATTGGCACTTCTTTTCTGCTTAAATGTTTTGCACCTTTGTCTTGTTATGTCTTGTACTTACACCATGTCCTTTGTCTTATGTCATGTCCTTGTCTTTGCACTGTATTGTCCAGGGTGACCAGTACGATCGAGCTCTGCTTTGACTGGTTCTCCCTCCATAATGTCCATTTATTGCAATCTGATTTTGTATGGAAAATAATAAACTGAAACTGAAAAAAAAACTGAAAAAACTTTTACCAATTTCAAAGACATATCAGTGATTCACCTGAAAGAGTCGAAATATTTGAAATTGGTAGGAAAAGTTTAAAGTGAAGGATAATTCTATAGAATTATCATAGGTTATTTTTTCAACTGCAAAATTGACAGAAAAGGAAGAAAAAAAGCAGTGTTCAAAAATGTAAATCTCCATTCTTTGGTCTAATCACTCGTATAAGGTGTATTAGAATACTTATACTTGTTACAGACATGCAAAAATCTGATTTTTGATGATTTTTTTTTTATTTTCTGGTTTACCAAATCACTGGTAGTACCTTTAAATGACTGACAATTTGGAAGAATTTGTCAAATATTTTAAAAAACATTTGCAAAATGTTAAGAGTGGTTTGAAAATTCTGAAATGGTATTAAAAATGGTATAAAAATTTGGACCTAGTCAGTGAAAAAAAAACCTTCCACCTTTGAAAATGTGAAATAAATTTGAGTCTATCTTCTGATTTTTGGAGATGATCAATCATTCCCCTGAGTTCTCCATCAAATTAATATGATAAATGATAGATAACCACATCTGGGAACCTACTCACCTATCGCACACATTTCATGCTCCTTTAAGCACAGACTTCTCATGCTTGCTCATGTCAAAAGTAATCAAGCCAATGCCATTTATAACCCTGCAGAAATCATCTGTAGTTAATAACTCACTCTATGAAGTATAGTGCATATACTCAGAGCTATACTAATTCTTTTGGGCCTAGAGCCCTGCACACTGAATGATCTAGCTGCCTTTTCCTACTTCAGCCTTAATTGTAGCATGTATTTGTACAAGAAAACTAAAACAAATAACTAGGTAATTTTCAACATGATACTGTAAAATGGAGCCACTTCAAGACTTGATAATAATACATTTGGCTTCTGCATATATTCTTTACTTTTGAAGGTACATTTCATGATTCTGTTATATTCATTGCTCACTAGATATTCATCCTTGAGAAAATCTTATTTCCCAGATTTCAGTTGATTCTGATCTTGCATTTTGGTTTTATGAGCAAGTTTAGACTCGGTGTTTCACAGATCAGTGTGCTGTACTTTCTGTCTACTTAAGGACAGAAAATTAAAAACTCATTTTCATCAATTACACACTGCATAGAGAATGTACAGGGTGTCCAAAAATAAAGTGGTGCAAGCAAATAAACTCCAATTTCTCAACAACTGCTGAAGCTGTGAATTTCATTTTTATGGGGTATATTCAATATACTCTTTTGTATAAATTGTGCAAATCCCACAACAATCCGCCCATGAAAGCCAGAGATATGAAGGATTATTAAAGGCCATCTGTTTTTCACCCATTCCAATGGGATTTACACAGTTAACATCATTTGTCCGTTCTGCTGTCGGGTGGGTGATTTCCAGCACATTGATTGAACTGCTGTATTCATGGAATATTAATAACTGAGGAACAACAAATGCACACAATATTATTTTTTTTTAGATTAAATGGCAAATAGGCATTAGAAATAATAAACACGCAACAAATAAGCCTACAGTCGCATTCTAAATAATTATCAGCACAGCATATGTCTATTTGTTATCTCTCTTCAGCAGTTTTTGAGAAATCGGAGTTTATCTGCTTGCACCACTTTTTTTGGGACACCCTGTATAGAACATAAACACAAAACTTGTCCAAATTTGTCAAGATTTTGTAAACTAATTTGAATCATAAGCACATACAATTTTCCCAGTGCTTTTTGATGTTACAATCCAAGTGCCTTATGAACTTGGAAGTGTCTATGCATTTTGGGATTATAACAGGTTTTACAAAATCTGGGCAGCATTGGCATTTGACTTATCCAACTTATTCTCCATTACATGTATTATGAATAGCCAATTTACCAGGTATTAGCTTGCACAAGAAATACATCCATAGTATACACTAGCTGCTTTGGCGGTATATATCCGGAGCCCCACACCCAAATCCCTCTCTTACATCATTAAGCCTTACCTGTCCCATTTGAAACAATCATCACAGGCATTAATGTCGAAACCTGTTATCTTATTAACCTTTAGCAAAACATTATTCCAATCCCAATTCCTGGGCTCATGAGAGAAGGGGCTTTTAATACCAGCCAGCCAATTGAACGCTGTTGATTGGTCGACTTGCACCCTGCCCCAGTTTGATGTTCCAACAGGATTCAAATAGGCCTATGTGACAGGGACTATATGGCTTGAAGCCTATTAGAATTGAGGACAGTTTTTCTGGCTCACTGAGCATTTCTTTGTGATAATTCAGCATTCATGCATAGCTGCAAAACATTGAGTAATTTTGTCAAGGTTTAGAATGTTGTTGCTAGACAATGAGAAATTTTCATGCCGTGTACGTATGAAAACTACAACCCCATAAAATGTCTTAGGGGGCGGGGAAGAAGTACTTACATATAAAGGTATACGGCAGAGTGGTTCCCAAATATTACTTGAGGGCAACATTAATGCAGAACATATTTGAAAGTTCCCTACTTGAGGGCTAAATACACCTGCATTTCTAGTTTCCCTTTATATTTTAGCAAGTTGAGGGCCAAAGTCAATGGTTTGCGGGGCTTGGATTTGGGGCCACGAGCTGCTATGAGAACCCGTATACAGGGATGGGATGATCAGATCCTTTGGGTTTAATTTTTTCGTAGAAGGTCCTAGACACTGGTGCATTTTCATACCGGAAATCCTAGACGTGGGTTTAGGGTTTTTTTTATGAGAGGCCTTACACACGGTCCCATTTGCCCCAAAAAATGGCTTCAAAACATTTACTTGTTAAAAAGCTGAATTTTTGGGGGGAAGGGGAAGGGGGCTTGATGTGGACCCCACAGAAATATTTGGAAAAATAGGTATATATTCAAAGCAAAATCCTTGGAAATGGGGGAACTTTGCTATCCATTAGGACCCTTAGAAGTGGTTAAGGGTTTCGAGTCCTCAGCACACTATCCCCGACCAAAACCAAATCTGCATGTGACCTCAACCAGGGGCCATTTCGAAAATCACAAGCCAGTATGGGAAGGATTCACCCATCTCTACCTATACCCAAAACTTAAGGAGGATTCGGAGATTCGAAATATAATGTTTTTGGTAGTAAGAAAAATAGTGATCTTGAAACTATAGATAGTAACGCTAAAATGCTCAATTCCAAAGTATGAGATGGAATCGGATTTCCGTTTTTCATGCAGTAAACATTTATGCACAGTATAACAGTACCCATAGGTTAGCGCGTGGATAACAAAAATTTGGATCCGGAATTTTATAACAAAGTTTTGATTTTCTATATGAGACTTCGATTTTAAGGCTTGGTTTTGGAAAAATGAGTGCGCCCTCAGCGGGAAATTAGGAGTTCAGCCTTTAAGATGATTAATGTACACACGATCTTTCCACCAAGCCTAGAGACACTATTTATGGTTATTCATTATGGTACTCATCAAAAAAGAAAGTTAGAAGTTTCCTACATATGTGCATGTACATTACAAAATAGCAAACCATGCGCACACACTCACAAGAAATCATCCCTAAACTACAAATTTTAGGTAATTTAGGGGTTAGTAGGCCCTTAAATTATTATTAGTTTTGTAGCAGTGTCCTTCCGAGCTGGACTTAGAACACACTGGTACCATTTGCAGATGTACCACCCCAGTCAAACTCCCTGCGTGACCACGGTCGTCAGAGTGGAGGGTTGGTTTTATTGTTGTTTACTAAAGACAATAACAATATGGCTGTTTTCACGGAAAATTTATATTACCACAAACTTGCAGCAAGCAGTCAGAAAAAAAGGCAAGGCCTTTTTATTATGTTTATGAGGAATAGACTCCCTAGAAGGTCTCAAAAAATCGACGATGAAAGTGACTGTAGTTATTAATAACACCAATTAGGCCCATCATCATCAAGTTCAGGTTTATTAAACATTAATTTAAAGAAAAATTGAAAAAATAAAAAGAGGCTTGGAGAGCTACTAGAATATTAATTTTTTTTGTTCTTATGCGTCGTACGGTGAAAAAAATAAAATGGCTAATGACTAAGAGTCTCCATAATTATGCTTTGTTGTTTGCTCGTATTCACATGTAGCCGCGTGTATCATGATACGGACGATTCCTAACATGGCCACGATATTTGAGGCTGGGGCGATTGGGAACAGTTCAGGGGTTTACACCCTAATCTGATTCGACAATGACTGCGATGTACCCTTTGTTTTTACGTGGGACTCCCTGTACAAGGGACCGACGGCCCTTAACGTCCCCTCCGAGGGACGGGATGCTTCAGATCCCCTTTGCCCAATTCCAAGTGAAACCATGGAGGAGGAAGTATTCTGTATTTAATCAATAGCTGGTATACAGATCAAATCCGAATTGATTAGTACCCGAATAAAGTCCCAGCAAGTGCCACGACACCACCGGGATTCGAACCCGGGAATTTTGATGGTTAAATTTGACACCAGAGGCCAGCACCCTAACCACTACGCCACGCTCTCCCACAAAATTATGCAAGAAATATTCACAAATCAATAGACAGGCATTATTTCCCAAATTGCTACATATCTACACTGAATTAAATGGGAACGGCTTTTCCACAAACAAAGTATCAAAAATCTAAATGTTTAAATATTGAAGCCAGAACTTACTCTAGCAAAAAAAAAAAAAAAAAAATCAGGAACAAATTTTTTTACTATTAATTGTTTTGTTACGTTCGTTCGTGCAAAGTCCAAATCACAGTGGAAGATCCGTCTTTACCCAGGCTGATTTTTCATCCTCCAGGAGCAGGCCTGGAATCCTTGGAATTCCCGGGGACCTGTAAACCTCACAGTCATCTTTGATGTGGATAATGGTTTGTGGCTCCACAATCGCAGTTGGTGAGAGTTCCACACCAATCTTGTGAAGGAAGTTCTTTGTACAACCAACGCCAGTTCTGAGTGTGTTAAGGTTGACCCATGCTTTCCTATAAGGTCACAAGCCTTGGGCTTGATAGATGGGATGTCCACAAACTGCTTTAGGTTCAAAGTAGAGGATGACCATTGCTCCAACCATCTGTCATTGATCCAAGTTGATCGATAGGGATAATGTGACTGCAGGGTCATGGATTGGGATAGCAAAGTGAGTCCGTGGAATTACTCTGATCCTCAAAGGGTGTTGGTGGGTGGGATTAGACTGCCAGGTTCATCACATTGCTTGGCGAGCTTGATCGTCTTAAAGTTCCTCCCCCTAGATTGCCGGAGCTATGCCAGCAGAATTGGGAGGTATTCTACAGGCGTGCCAAAAGGCAACAACTAACAAGTCTCATTGCATAATTCAAAACGACATCAAGTGTGTGAATGTACGCTGGACTCCATACTGGGCAGGTATTCAGGTGGGTATGCCAGGGCAACAGTTGATGTATGCAAGATGTCAAGGATTGGCACCCATTCCAGTTCCTGCGAGCCTTCTGAGGCGGTTGACACGAGGACTGCGTCTTGGCAGCAACTGCGTTGGTGTGTTGATTGAAATAAGGCTGCGGTCCATTGTGACGCAAGGTACTTCGGTGTTGGTCATTGTGACAGTTTTTATCCATCTAGAGTGATGTTTAGTTCTCTTTTGCGCATCGATTGCCAGGTGGAAAAACAGGAGCTGACGAGTTCTTGGGTTTTTGCTGCGTTAAGTTGCCTCGGTGAAGAATGGCTTTACAGGATTAGGTCTTCTGCAGCACTGTTTCTTTAAAAAAAAGGATCAAAGGATCAGCCAGCTATTCCAAGTGCCGGTGTAGTCTGCGTAGGAGTACTGCGAACAATCTCCCGTTGGCATATCTGAGACGTTAATGTTGAAAGGACTGGGGTGCCAGGACAGAACCTTGTGGGGCACCATTCCGAAGTTATTTGCGCTTACTTACTGCATTGCCTATTCGATGTCTCCAGGACGAAAAAGATCTGTCTTGGATGGACAGCTTAATGAACTGACAAGCTTGGACATCAGGGAAGATTTTGAGTTAGCTTGAGGGTTTAGAGGCCTCGGTTGCCAGACTGGTATCGTAAGCAGCAGTTAGGCAATGAGACTGCTCCAAACTTCGCTTCTTCTGTTTCGTTGGGCAACAGACAAAAACGGGTGCAAAATCAAATTCTTAAGGTTACAGAGAAAAAGTATGTCATTGAGAATGAAAATGACAGGGGACTTTTAAATGCACATGTATATTACCCCTGTTCAGAGGTTAATCAGAGAATCACAAAGCACCCTGGGGTGGTTCAGTTGCATCAATATTGTACAAAGGGGGAATCTTCATGCTAATTTGCAATGATATCCATATGAGACGTTGTATAATGACAGATATGCAGGGATATTTTACAAAAACACTAAATTAGATCAAATTTTACTTGGCATAATGGGAGTGTCTAAAAATATGGATTATTGGTTACATTTAGAACACAAGGATTCAATTTATACAAACACACGACGTAGGCACGGAATCAGTTTTTTTTTAGCGGAGGAGGCAATTTTTTTCAACGGTTGGAATTTCTCCAAATCTTCAAGACCCCCTCAAAAAAAAATGGGGGGGGGAGGGGGTATTTGGCAAAAGTTGACCTTTTACGAAAATGATAACCTTTTCTTGACAAACAAGATTTTAAAAAAATATAATTTTTGGCTGAGTCACTCGCAAAATTGATTTTCTGGCCTTTTTTTAGCCCTTTTTTAGGGGTTGTTGGGGCCTTTTTGAATTTGGGTGGTGCATCTGCCCCAGTTGGGTCGCCCACGTGTTTATGGGCCGGTCCACTACTTAGAGATACACTGAGGGAAAAATACTTAAATGCTGAAGGGGAAATGGGGGCCTCCCATCAAAAATGGTACTTTATGACAGCCCAATAAATTTGTGAGTTCTGGGTCATATAAGTCCAGAAACCATAAAAAAAATATTATGGCCATCTATTTTTTTTTATTCTCAGGCTCAAATTCCAAAAGTTTAGCAGATTTTTTAATGAGAAAAATAGCATTATATTAAATGTGAGTGAAATTATGAAATAATTACAGGAAATATCTAGTCGAAACCAAATGACCACCATTTCCTCCCTCCAGGAAAAAAAATGAAGGCTTAAATTATACATAAAAAAGTTCACTTTTGCTGAAAAAAATGGCATTATTTTGTTTTTGCACAAATTTAAGTCATGCCACTGCCACTGGTTGAATCAAATTAGACATCATAAATGTATTAAAATGTTGACATTCATAAATTAAAGTCAGCCCTGAAAGATTAACATTTTCAATTTATCTCAAAATAATTGAAAGCATGGAAGAAAGAAAAAAACTATAGATAGATGATGTGTATCACCTTGATGAAAACAGCCAAAGTAGAGGAACTATGCAGCGGGAGTTTGGGCTTTGACAAGAAATGTCACTAGTTCCCCGACATGTACGAAAGGTCCCGGATGGGAAACCAGATTACCTGCAAAATATCATCCCTACTGCAAATTTGAAAATATTATCCCGTTGCAAACCGTCGGGCAAGTAGAAGATTTGTATCTGCGCTTTAACGCAAACCGATTCCGTTGGGAACACCTGCCCAGGCTGACATGGGGTGTATATATCATGACAAGACAAAAAGGGACCTTGTTGATTACGGTCTTAATCTGTCTTGTATCGGAAGACAATGTGAGAAGCCATTTTGAAAAATGTCACACATACAGGCTTGTTCATAAGATGTGGGTCATTTAAAGGTGCAATGACAAATTTTAAGAATCCATATTTCTGTCATAGTAGTGGTTTCATTATAGATTAGTTGCTCAGAATTTCTTACCTTTTATTGGCTACAGAAATGTCTAAAAGCGGGCGGGCGGCAATGGCACATTTTAACAAAAATATGCAATTTCTTCAGATTTGCTCTCAAATGATCGTCTAGGCCATTGAAAGAACAGAAGATATTATTTTTAACATAAAAATAAACACCAAAACAGATTAGGAAATTGATATAAGTTAAGATATCCAGGTAATTTGGAGGATAACTTTTAAGTTTTTCCATACTTAAATAACCAAAATGTGATATTACATGAATATTTTGACTCGTACTCACTGATATAAACCCACAAAAGGGTTAGACCAGTCAAACCGGGTGTGTGATAGCGTGGGAACAGCTACAGCGGGCGTGTTCTTTGGTTAAACGCCATTTGCGTCGTCTGCTGAATTCGCGTCGCCGGCGACGCTAAATTACAAAATCGTTCCGTTTACCCATCAGAAGCTGATTTGGTCTTAATAGATCGGTGTGAGGGCTTTTGTAATGAAAAAGCTTTACAACCATGAAAAATATCGATTTGAAAAATCTTAAGGCGCACTATTTTTCAAATGCGCCAGTGTCTCTTTAAAAATGGAAATAGTGATTTATATGCTTATATTCCAATATAAAAAATTTGCTCAATATTAGGTTATTGGAAATTTCATAATTTTTGTATCAAAAGAAATAATTATCAGCTTAATTCCGTTAAGATCGGGGTTAGTTTTTTATAGAAACCCTTACATCAGTACAAAAATCATGGAGTATGTTCACATTTTTTAGGGACACCTGTTATGTGAAATCTCTTGTGGACCTTTAACGCCAAAATATAAAAAAGTGCATTATCTAATTTGTGCATTTGTTAATATATTTTGGTATAAAAATGATCTTACTTAACACCCACAAATAAACTTTTGACATAAATACATCGTCCCTCGGACCGCTTGTCCATCTCCTCGGACTGCTTGTGGTCGCCTGCCTCGCGGTTTTGTGAATGATCGGCCTGACTGAACCTTTGACCTTGATATGTGACCTTTGACCTCATAAACAAATGAGGAATTGCATGTAAACGTCCATCAACCAAGTTTTGGTTCAATTGAACTCCTTTTCAAATGAGGTCAAGGCACATTTTCGCAGCCTAGCTTACAACTTGACTCACAGGACCTTTGACGCTGGTATGTGACCTTTGACCTCATCAACAATGAGGGCTCCCATGTTTCAGCAGCCTATGACTCAAGCTGTTCCATTGATACTCAACTTTTCAAATGAGGTCAATTTATACATGTTTCAGCCTATTTTACAACTGACCCTCACATGACCTTTGACCTTGGTATGTGACTTTTGACCTCATCAAAAAATGGAGGATGCCATGTTGCACAGTGATCCAAGTTTGTTTAAATCTATCAAAGTATTGGATATTTACAGGCAATGTAAACCCTTTTTCCACAACAGACAACAACAAATATCAACAACACAGACATGCATCAACAACAACAGTGGACAAAGTGATCCCCTATGAACACATTTGTACATGAGGCAGGACATCCTGATCCTTTTTTAATGAATCAATTTCAGTTGTGAATAAGATTTCCTTTACAAGTAGGTATGAACTATTGGCATCGTACACGGAACTGTGCGCTAGTCTCCTACTCCTTGTATTAATTGATATTAGACTGGTGGGTAAGCATCCAAAATGATCTTGCATACTGGAGTGCCTTGTCCTGTGTGTACATTTGTACTGTATACCCGGATCGCTCAGCCATTACTACTTAGGCTATGTTAACAGGGCGGCCTGGGTGGCTCAGTGGTTAGAGCGTTCGCCCTGTGTGCGAAAGGTCCGGGATTCAATTTAGGCCAAAGCGGGCAAAAATTGGGACAAAAATGCAAATGTTATTCTTTTTTATCCCTATAATTTGAGACAGGGGAAGCAACTTCTCCACAACACTGGAAGGTAGCAATTTATCAATGCAGCACTATGAACTTACTAAATGACAGGTTACACTAAGACTCAGATTTTGGCTGTGTATCACTGAAAAAAGAAAAGGTGTCAATTTTTGTATATTAAGTGAGCATGTAAAGGTGCTTAATTTTGACAGGTTGGAGCGGTGTCAAATTACACCTTTAGACACCTTTAGGATGTCAGATGACACCTTTAGTGTGTCAGATGACACTAGATGACACCCTTAGGGTATCAGAATGGCACCTTTAGGGTGTCAAACCAAAAATGACACCTTTGGAAAACCTTTAGGGTGTCAAACCAGAATGACACCTTTAGGGTGTCAAAATGAAATCTCCAAAGGTGTCATTCTGGCTTGACACCCTAACAGTGTCATTCTGACATTCTAAAGGTATTATTCTGACACCCTAAAGGTGTCACCTGACAACCTAAATGTGTCACCTGACACCCTAAAAGTGTCAGGTGTCATTCTGACACCCAAAACGTGTCAAATTGACACCTTTACATGCTCATCTGAAGACCAAAATTGGACGCCCATTTAAGTGTCACTTTTTTAGTGTAGATATGCTTTTAAATTACCTTATTTGACAGATCTTATAATAATACAGATTGAACCGATTTAAAAATAGCAATTTACTCTTAAAAGGACAGGAGGAGATTTTTTGAGGACACAAATTTCTCTCAATTTGCACTATATTGGTTGTAAAACACCTACTAAAAACATTCCAAAGGTTTATTGGACAAACAAGTACGAAAGAAAATCAAAAACTATGTTTGAACTTGTCTGCTATCGTAATCATACCCATAGAAAGGCATGGTTTGATTTTTCTGTTGTGAATGACAGAGAATCCTAAATCGTCATCTTAATCCTTTGAACACGGCAAGCGACTACAGTCGCTCAACGGTCAAAATTTGTCAAATTGTTTTTTCAAAAAGGTCAAAATTATTAATTTTCCACTGCATATTCAGAATCAGCATGAAAAATGCATCTAAATTAGTCCAAACAATCCTAGTCTTTGCTGATATTCTTTTTAGATGGCTTTCCAAATGACCTGCAAGCATTTGTGATGCCATCTCTAAAGCCACTGACATACGTGCTATATTACGTATACAGAATTGGCCAGTGTCGAAAGGGTTAATGATCTTATTACATAATAACGGCATATTCAGCTTATCACTCAGCTGTGATCTAATACATAGGAAACAATTCCAAATATGCAAAAACCTGGATTTGAAAATTGGTGGTGCTTCTTTCTGGAAGTCTTTATAGCCAGGAGGAATTGTGGGCACCAGGGGAAATGGAGTACAGACTTTTTCTATTGATCGATTTTGTCAATGATTTACCTAAGCTATAATTTCTGTAGGGTGCAAAATTTTCGTGTCAGTGGCATTTTTCTAGAAATCCAATTTGGGGCTGCTATCCTCTCAATTCATTCAATGGCCATGATAGACTAACTGGAATCAAGCCTCTAACTGCAAAATGGTTCAGAACACTTGACGTGGTCCCGATGCGTTGTAAATGCATTCTAGATGTTAAAGTACCACTTGCAGATGTGATCAATTGTAACAGATTTTGAACACCTGCCAGAACATATTGTTAGGGTTCAGTATGTATTCAAGTAGCGTAAATAGGTACAATGGAGGAGTTGATCATTTTAATGTTCCGAGAGCATATTTGACTTTTGAGCACCATATTGTGTATTTTTGTGGCAATGTAATGATAAAATTACATACCAACACTTTCTCGTGCTTTTAACACCGGAGTACCAAGAAATTATTGTCTCTATCAAATACTTAAAAGATTTTTAGAGTGATTTTGGACATGGTAGCAGCCATATGGACTTTTCAAACATGCCACTGTAACAAATGTTGCACACTCTCCAAAAATTATTGGCTTAGGTCCTAATGAACTAAAAACTATCAATAGAAAAAATCTGTAACCCCATTTCCATCCTTCAGGCGTGTGCCTAAACTTCCACCTGACAATTGGTCGCTAAGCCATCCATGGCATGATTGGCTAAGCCTCCTGCTCCTATAGTTTTGTAACCCTCTACAGAACACATGCTTTGACATCGTTTTCCAAGATATGCATTGGGTAGACAAAAGATCAGCATCAGGCACCAGGGCACTTTGACATCTACACATGTTTACATCAAATCAAACAAGAGAATAACCCCATTTCAGACCCCAGGGTTTATGACACATTTTGTCTTTCTCATCTCACAAACCTCCCTGATGCATGTAACATGTTGATATTTTCCCTATAAATACACAAACCCATCCATTGAAGCACCCTTTTTAGGTACAAATTGACATGCAATACTGGTAAAAATAAATCTTTCGTTCCGGTAAACGCCTTCCATCCCTAATATTTAGTGTCAAGTATACAAAAAATTATGCCCTTTGGGGAAAAAATTTGTCCTTCCTTGTCACCTCTGACGAGACTCCATAGACTCCACACACAAAAGTATTTTGCAAAAATAACAATTTTTCTCCTTCCTGTCTGTCCCAAATATGTCAAGCATGTTTACCAGAAACAAAATTTTATTTTTGGCTAGGCGCCCATGTATCACAGGCAGCAGGTGAGGACCTTCCTTTTGGTATTCCCAGCAAGAAAATACAGTATTGTGAACAGCCGTTACCCACTTACTTTAAGTTCATTGAAGGTCTGTTCCAATTTCAGTGTATCACGTTTTCTGCTAGTGAGCGAAGCTGAAGACACTCGCCAACTCCCACATGCAAGTTCATGTGAAACATGTTTTCTTTAGAATGAATTTAAAGCATAAGCATACACATTAATGAGAATAGAAGATAGAATTTGATTTGGGTTCTGTCCAATATTGTGTCATATTGGGATGGGCAGCGTATTTGTAGTAGGGAGTGGCGGTGGCAGCTATCTGAGGATTATGAGCATCAACTAATGGCATGTGTTGATCCTAGTTCCCTCCTTTCAGTTTTTGATTCAACAGATATCTAAAAAACTTTCAAAATTTCACTTATTCTGATGATTATTTTCATGTTATAGCAAATGTTTCTATCGCGGGGCCCGTGCCCAGCTGTTTTTAAAGTCGCATTTATAATGCCAAAACCAGAATAAAACCTACAAATTATCTACAGCGACACATTTGAACAACTGATTTGGCTTTCTTTATACCACTGACTTCATCCTTTCTAATTTTAAAACGAACTTTCATTGCGGACAAATATTATTTTTCTTGAAATCTTGTTTAACACTTCTCTATGGGGATTGAGATATAGAGGGCATATATACCCATCTATAGATCCCGGTCATCTTATGGGTTAAAAGTGGAGGCATAAATCAACTAGCTTCAAGAATTGAACCAAAATGACTATGCCCTGGAAAAGCGAGGCCAGAGTTCATTAACTATGCCCTGTACACCTCTTCCCAAGCATTAAAAGACTGTCGTACAAACTATCCATCCGTATTATGGGTGTACATATTGAAGCTGTGTAAGAGATGAATATAATCAGCCCCTGATCGTATTTGTTTACTCGTATGTGGGGAGTCAGTGCTGTAGTGTAAAGTCGGATACAAACCGGGGATACAAACAGAGCAAGGAAGTGGCTGAATCACAGCATCAGTAGACCTCTTCAAGGTTTTGAGGTTTTTGGTACTGCTCGTACTTGAAACCTATCCCCTCTTATGTTTTTGACATCGACCTGTCAGCGCCATCGGCGTCGCGCTTTTGCTTTTGGAAATAATGGCTGCGCCCTGGCATCGGCACCAGGTTTGACGGGTCGCTGGCAAATGATTTTCGACCGTCGATAAGCACCTAGCTCCAAAGATTTCTGCATAATCAATAGACCCACATTGTGTTATAGGTTATTGAAATCAAGAGAAACATTGTGTTATAGGTGATTGTAACAGAAATATAAGTGGATTATCACAGTTAGTCGTGATGTTGTGTGTGTTTTTTATCGCTCCCCTGTTAGGGAAATGCCTTTGAAGCGGTGCTTTAAAAGTTGCTGAATTTGGAGCGGCAAGGAAAATGTAACATCTTGCGGACAAAAAAATGGCAAGAAGTCGATTACGGCGGATCCGTTTTGGACTCAAAAACATCACTTCCTCACACAAGAAGGTTGATTGATTATTCTGACAAGTTTTGTTTTTTTTTGGATCCTAAGTAAACAAAAATGTTACAACCATGCATGACGCATGGGACAACCTGGCCTAAGTCATGAGCTACACATGAATGACATAGGCCTGTGTTATGACAAAAATCTATATATTCGGTATCTAAAACAAATATTGAATGCTTTATAATTCGGCGCATGGTGAAAACTATAGGCCTCGAGTGATCTCGAAACATACTAGCCCCTCGGCTTACGCATCGGGGCATAGATGGTTTCGAGATCACCGTGGGCCGATAGTTTCCAACCATGCCACTCATAGCAGTCAATATTTGTATAACTATAAACATACATATCCTGACCTTTGTAGGTCTATGTGGCCAGATTCACGCAATGGAATTTTCTGATTTTTGGCAGAGGTAATAGCTCTTGTATGTCACTACTTATATCAGTTGTCAAAATTGTGCGCTCTGCTTAAAAATGTTCTAAAAATAAAAGAGACAATTGGCGTGTTGGGGTCAAACAGCGTGTGTGTAAATTTTAACAAAACAACATTGCAGGTGGCATGTGAGAGGGACACACATCTTGTCCAACAGTTCAAATGACATAATCTCAGCCTTTTTGGCAAGTACGGTAAATGGGGGTGGGGGGTGCTGTGGATCATGAAAGCCCTTTAAAAGGTACTATTATGTGATAATAGCACCTCATTATTGATGGTTAACTACAAATCCCGAGAAAGTTATTTCTAACAGGTTTCGTGAGTTATGACAGTGCGTTTGATAATCATGCGCACATGTTTGCATCACACTGCCCCCATAGTCCACTGTTGTTGTAACCTTCTGTCGTTATGATGGAAAATACAAAATTACGAATTTCTTCAAACCAGATCGAATTTTCATGTAGAATGGCACCCATTACTATACTTAGGCCAACAGTTCAGAGGATATAGAAATCGAACCTTTTTACGGTAAGTCGCGGGATGAGGCTGTTTATCACGAAATGGCCCCTTTAAGATAATGTATGCAAAACTGAACTGTTAGGTCTCTTTTTTACAAGTAAAGCTACTATGCAAGATTGTATCATGATTAGTTTTTATACTAATTTACTGAAAATGGTTAACATGACTGATAATAATTATATCAACATCTCTCTTAATGTTGTATTTTTAGCCTTTTTCTTGGTTTACCTCTCACTAGGATTTATAATTGAAATCTCATCATCAACTATATAAAAATATTATCAGCTTTTTCACTAATCAAGACTACCTTATAAAGTACAATGATAATAAAACATAGTGCGCTCTGCATGAGTTGTCCCTGTAAATTAAAGGGGGATGACCCGATTTAAGAATGATAAAATTTTCATCTTAATAGAATGTCTTGCACCCCAAAACTACATGTGCAAAGTTCCACGCTGATATTTCAATGTTTTTTTTGTGAGAGCCAAAAATATGATTTTGTACAAGCCCATGTGTAAAATTTATATTGGTCGACCAAAATGGGACACATTTTTGCTCATAACTTCCAACCAAAATCCTTTAGCCCTATATTTTACACAGTAAATGAGGAATAGCTTTCTTCAGATACCAACATTTTGACCACTTCCGGTCAAATTTGGGGTTCTAGCCCTTAAAATCTAAATAAAACTGCAAAACCAAATTGGAAAAAACATCTGCTAAAAGTGAATCTATGTCCTTGATCAATGGCATTTTCAAAGGTAGTTTTAAAAAGGCCCTGAAGCTAGCTATTTTTAACAACAATAACCTTTGTTATTGTTAAAGGGTCGTGTTCCGATCGTCTTTGGGACCCCCCTGATTTACCCGGAAGTAGTATCGATTTTGATATCATATGAAAGGCCGTATTTTTCTCATTGTCGTCCTGAAATTTGAGCCCTCGAATCCATTTCATTCCAAAGATATAAACAAAAAAAAAACCGCCGTTTTAGTGGTTAACCACTTTATTAGCACAGTTCTGTATTGAATAGGGCTTTGCAACATGCATTATTGGGTCTACCATCAAAACCGCAAGTTTGTTTCCCACGGTACTTGATGGGGTGTATGTGCAAGTGCCAGGCTCTCATATCAAGTAGAGAACACAATACACATAAATCAGAACAACCACCTTTAACTAGTTTCAGCTAGCTTTTATATAAACAACCAAAAGGACAAAAAATAAATGATTTAAACCAAGTTCTTAGATCCTGTTTCCATTCATGAATAATCTGTGTAAATGAATCATACAGATCTATCAGATCTATCTTATGCAAGACAAGTTAGCCCCTAGCTTATTATTTATTTAGATATATATAAATTATCCACTGACAGCCTATTGATAAGGAAATGTTAAATTTTTGTTATTGTGCATATTATAGTAACTTTATAAAAATAAGGAAAAATGCAAAGCAAAATAAGAAAATATAGATGTCTATAATAGTAGATGTGCATGTAAGTAAAGTTATTTACATATATAGATAAATATCACTATAGATGTGTAGGTGTGTAAGGATATTTGTGTATGTATGTGTGTATGCACATGTATGCACATGCATGTGTACATACACGTGTGTGTTAGTTAGCCGGTTACAACAGAGTATATTGCCTGCTGCATTCATGGACGTGGCTTTCACAAACTTAAAAATACAGCAAGTAAACTTGCATCACCCCCCTGGCAAGATGGCAGTCTGGAACATGACCTCAGATGACCTTTGATCTTGGTCCATGACCTTTGGCATCATCCACATATGAAGGAACCCCTATTACACCTTAACCTTAAGTCTGGTTTGAATCAGACTTCAACTTTTTGCATTAAGACCAGAAAAACAAAAACCTAACCAAACTGGAACCGGGCCCGTATGCAGGGGTGTGTGGTCGCACCCCCTCAAATTCCACAAAAGGGCAAAAAGTCCACCTTTTGCTGGATGTTTTGATAAAAAGGCCAAATGTTTAAAAAAGTCCGAAAGGTCCTTTTTAGGTGGATTACGTCCACTTTCATCAAAGAAGGGTCCACTTTTTGGAAGTTCTGCACCCCCCAAAATAAATCCTATGTACGGCCCTGACTGGAACACACATACACATACAGACTTGCGTGCTCTCGCAAAATTCCCCTTCTTTTCAAGCCAGGGGATAAAAATGAACAGCTTGTGCTTCTCAGCTAGACTGCATACTAATACACACAATCTGGGCCATCTGCCCGTAAGACTAAACACTGGTAGAAAAAGGAGGGAGAAAAGAGCTAACAGCCTGGAAAAGATTTTACCACTTGTGTTACCATTATACTATTTCATACTGTAAACCAATCCTGAAGATGTGCTTTCTTGGCCACGTGTTGTCAAGTCTGTCCATCTATAGCCAGATTCTTGTTCAAATGTTTGAATTTCTTGCAGGAAACAAAATTGCAGATATGTGTTACAGGCATACATACAATATTAGGCCAATGTTAAGATAGTGTAACATTTTGATTTTTTAGATAAGTCAAGGGAGACAACATTTAGATCCACAATGAGCAAGTGGCGTACTGGACGCCCGCCTCTGAGGGCAAATTTCTCCGTCTTGGGAAATTTTCCCTCTAGGGGGGTCAAAAGGCCAAATTTTCCAGTAGAGGGCTAAAAAACGGTGATTTAGCATGATTTTGCAAAAATAATCATGCAGGTACGCCACGACACTGCCCTTAAAGGGATTAGCAGCAAGAATGCGAGATGAGAAAATTGAAAAAAATGCGGAATGCATGTGTTTAACTTATAAATCGGGGAATAAGTGTATACAATTCCATATAAACTGTTTAATGTAGACAAACCACCAAAATCATGAAAAAAATGAAGTATTTGGGAAATATGTCATGCCGTCTCCCGCAAATAAAAATACAGTGAAGACGTCTCAAAATCTGCATTAAAAAGCTGATTGTGGTACACTAGTACAGAATAAACAAGGTCAATAAGTCTGGTTGAGGTCAAACTGTATCGAACATGGTGCACAGTATCATGCTGAAAAATCTGTGATATTCACCGGGAAATGCCTTTTTTGATATCAGTCGGAATTTGATACAAAGTAGAGATTACAGAATTGGAAAAAGTAACGCCTTGTCTTCTTAATACACAGATTTCAGCCAACACTTGCAGTTATGTGTGCATATCATGCCAGTAACAAAATATGCAAATAGGAATTTTGATGATTTTTGTGATGTGGGATTACCAAATTGCTTGCTATCCCTTTAATTTAAGTTGAAAATACCAACACTGGCATATACAGTGCGCTATTGATTGGTTGTGGCCGCAAACGTAAAGAGTATGGGGAAACTGTTCAATTTGATTCAACGCCAAATTGAGAACCCAAAAATCAGATGTCATGAATCGTGAACACCTCATCACGAAAGCCCTTTTGGGTGGTTGTCATTTCTGATCAACTTTAGGCTCTAGTAGAGGGCCACAGGGCAGAGTCTCCTGAAGTGAATGGGTCTTAGTGTTTTTGAAGCTGCAGGAAGAAGGTTAAGGAGGCCAAAATATTCAGGACATATTCTGGCAATTATTTCAATATTGCTTGACCAATTCAGAAATAGGATATCCAATTTTTTGCATTGCAACGTTCAAAAGGGATTAATTCTATAAACAGGGAAGGTTGGAAGGTATGTTGATTCATCTATACCTCATTGAATTGCAAACATTCCAATTCTCCTCACAAAATATTCTATGGACAAGAAACAATTCAGTATTTGCTTAAACCCTGCATGTACTGCCTGCCATGTTGTATAGAACTTATGTGATTCTTCCCAATCGCAACATGGTAAGATTGCTAGAGATTAAATATTGTAAGCTGATTTAACGGTTCTCTGAAATGAATATGAGTATACCAAGCAAGAAATAATGTATGAATGGGACTTATGGTAAACTCATCAGGGATGTCATAGCAACACCAAATTTTGTGCCAGTTGTTCCCATTTGTTATTTTAACACTTCAACACAAGACAATGGCTAAGGCTCAGTCACACAACCGATTTTTGCTAGAAACCCTTCCAGCTGCTCCAGATGGTGCCGAGTGGCCAATTTTCGAAAATCGGAGCCGTTTCTTTTTCTGTGTGTTTTGCAGGTCTGGGCACTTTCTGTACAGTGTCTGTAGTCTTCCCCATATTTGCTAGAAAACCGCTTCCGGACTGCTCAAGAACTGGTGCCGATTGGCATTTTTCGAAAATGTGAGCTAATGTTCCTTTGTCAGATGTAGTTTTGGCCAAGTCTGGGACGGTCCTGTACAGTCTCTGCGGTCTTGTGTGGTCAGGAGCATGTGGCAAATTTGAAAAAAAACCCGACACAAGTTTTTTGGCCGCTTAAAAAAATCGTGGCGGGTTTTGGGAATCGGGAAGGTTGGCTTGAAAACATGAGCAGTTGGAAGCGGTAGCCATGAGCTGGTGCAGCATCATGGTGGTTCTGTGCAGTTGTAAAGTGGTCCGGCATGAGTCTGCAAGCGGAGGAAAATGCAAGCAAAATGGACAGGCTAAATCGGCGAATAAACTCGGCGACTAAAGAGAAAGTCGGCGACTGCAGTACTGATTGTTCATTGTTAGTTGGTAGGATGATAATAATGGTTGATTATTCTGGTGATTAAGAATTGTTCTTAAAAAACAAAAACAAAATTCTAGTTTAAAAGTGCAACAAAGAGATTTTGAGGCACCCAAATATTGCATAATAATATAATTTCATAAAGATTAGACACTCAATAGATCCTTACCTGGTATTGGCTACAGAAATGTCTAAAAGAGAGACAAAAGGTGATTTGATTTGCTTATATTTTAATAAAACAGTAGACTTGAATTTCGTATTTGCTTCCTAACAAAATTAGAAATTCAAATTTTGATACCAAAGGAACATTTCTCAGCTTAAATCCTTTCAAATGGAGATAATTTTGAGGAAAGATTTACATTCAGGGCAAAAACAAGAACTCAATTTTTTTAGGGACCACAACTCTCATGGCATCTTTAATGAGAACTCTTCCGAATGTAAGTTTACCTGATTAAGATTACCAGAATAAATGTGATGGACTCTTTATTTACATTATTCATTTGTTAAGAAATTTCATATTTATGGTGAAATATATGAACTTCTCTGATACGAAAATCGCGGGGAGGGAGACAAAATTGTTGATTAAAGGGTTCGATCGTAAATAGCCTCATCCTAGAACCCCAGATATTACGAACGTGGTCAAATTTTGGTATCTGAGAAAGCTATATTTTTTCTCATTTACCTGTGAAATCTTAGGGCTTAAATGATGTGTAGTTTGGAATTTATGAGTGAAAATGTCTCTCACTCTTGGTTGACACAATATTAATTTGCAGAGTACTCTATGGGGATGACCAAATCAAATTTTAGCTTTCACATCAAAAACGTTTTAAGTATCAGTGCAAAACTTACAGATGGGGGTTTGCGGGGACAGGCTAGTGTATCAAGCTGAAAACATTATATCCTAAAGGGGGTATCTCACTGTAAGTCACACACCTTTAAGAAATTCGTAAAGGCATTATATTATTGTCATGTGATACGTTTCACCCAAGCAATAGTCTAGGGACTTTCGTATAAGTATATAACACATTACACACAACTTCTTAACCCACTAATTCAATATTTAGTAAATAACAAACTCTACATAATTTTGTGCTAATTTACATTCATAATTTTCATGACAGTCTGTGGACGCGCTTTAGTTATGGAGTCCCCTGTGATATGCGCTTATTAGTACCATTCGTAGTCATACCAATTTCACGGATTGCTAAACAATGTGATACATATATAATATCACTGCGCATTATTAAGTCCATAGATTAAATTTAATGTATTATGGTAATAATTAAAAACGGTACCAGAGTACTGCAGCCATCGAAGATTCATTACTCACTCCATCCCGTTAAGGGAGACTTCCTATAACTCTTGCATGCAACTTCCGGCAACCGATACTCTATCCTTCGATGCTTAAAAAAATGTCCAGATGGACATGTATCTGAAAATCTGGTTTCCACTTTTTCATGACTTCTTGAAAACAAGTCGTTTCATATGTAAAATGACATGAAAGAAAGGTACCTTAATATTGAGGAAACCAGAAGGATGTAATACAAACTATTTTTCTTAAATCCCACCATAATTTATTTGATTTCAAAATCAATTCCCAATTTTGCTTAAAGAGAGACTTCCGGCAACCGAGTTACTCTATCCTTCGATGCGTTAAAAACATGACAGGATGGACCGGTATATGATAAGTCTGCTTACACTTTTTCATGACTTCATTTGAAAATATTTCTATATTGAAAATGAGCAAAAGGTACCTTAATATTGGGGAAACCAGCCACACAAAACTAATTTCAAATCTCACCATCATTTATTTTGATTTCATATTCAGTATTCCAAAGTTTGCTTTACGGGTTTGAAGTGTGATTGTTTACGCGCACACTGTTTTGAGCTTTGAGAATTCAATTTAGCACCCACTGTCGGCGGCAAAGAAAGACTTTGCATATGAGGTGCGAAGTCACCACAGATGACTGCTTTAGGTTCTCTGTGCGTTTTAGTTGTGTTATTAAAACAAAAACAAATGCGTTCAATCTAAAAGCGCGCATCCTCTACGCACACGTTTACTGGGTTGTGCATAACCGAATATGCCACAAACTTTCTTGTCCGTGTGGTTTTCAGCTAAAATAATTTTAAATCTTTATCTCCAGAACAAGGCATAGTAGATTTGTTATTTGCATTGGACAATGACATTTTTTGTTGTGTACATAAGGTTTTTATCACGGATCAAAGGTCATTAAGGGGGTCCAAAAGGTCAATTTGCCCAAAAAATGCTAAAAATAAGACCAAATTGGCTATATCTCAGCCTTTTGAGGACAGATAAGCCCATTATTCTACAGTGAGGTGACCTTGTTTTGTGTAGAGGGGTCTATGAATAGTCTACTCCCAAAGTCAAAAGTTCAAGTCAAAGTTCAAAATCTACAAAGCAGCTCTGATTGAACTGAAATGTCAGTAAAGGATCCTTGTGACATTCTAAGATACAGATCAAGTACAATTTGACCCCATCCGACCCAGGGGTCACCTTATAGTGGTGAAAAGGTCAAATCAATGACACTCCGATTGATCTGAAATTTGGCAGAAATGATCACTTTGACATTATAACCAAGTTAAAACATTTTCGAAATCATGAAGGATCGTTAAGGGGTCCATTAGAAGGAAGGTCACTTCCTTCTCATGCAAAAATACCTTCAAATCATGAATCGTGAATCATGAATGCTCCATCACAACCTTTGTGAAGGTCTCAAGCTGCTTCCTATGAGTCCGTGAACTCAGGCACATGAAGCAGCTTGGAGACCCTCACAAAGTTGTCCTTAGCATGGGTCAAGGTCATTCAGGGGTTATTCAGTGCCATCTTGTTCAGATTCTGTTCTCAGATCTAGTTCTTTCTTCTTAACATATAACATCATCTAGCTTATGCTGTTTTGACCTATTTTGACTAGACTTATACCAAATGACCGCTGACCCGTCCCATTTTAATGTCATAAGTGACCTTGAAAACCTGTCTTGACCTTGCCTGGCCACGGGCATCAAATATTAATTTGATGCAAAATTTATCTTCTTCTACAAGGATTACCCGATATCAACCAATTTTGCTCAGAGGAACCACTGACCTTGCCTCATATAGTGTTCAGGGATAAGGAGTCAAAGGTCATTAAGGGGCATTTCCAGTTTGAAAGCCAAAAATTGTGAACAATATCCTAAACAAATTACGTAGCAGAGTGACGTCATAGAGCACAGTATTATTACCAGGCAGGGTCTTCGGGTTGTCCACATTTCAGGATCAAAGTCATTAAGGGGTCACTTCTTTGTTCAAAAACCAAAATATTCCAAAATATTCAAAAATTTTATCTCAAACCCAAACATAGTACAGTGAGTTAACTTGCAGATATGCATGTATGTTACTGTGGTGTATGCAAGGTATTTTTAATTTTTGGAGGTCAAAGGTCATTTAAAAAGTCATTTCCGGTTTTTTAGGTATAATGTCAAGAATTTTTTATCTCCAGAACTAAGCATAATAGAATTTCTTATTTGCATTGTAACAATGGCATTTTTTGTTGTGTAGCACAAAGTTTTTTTATACGATCAAGGTCATTAGGGGTCCAAAAGGTCACTTTTGCCAAAAATGCTAAAACTAAGAATCCAAATTGGATTTACTCAGCCTATAGAGGACATATAAAGCCTGTTATTACTACATGATGTAACATTAATAGTAGAAGAGGTCTATGATTAGTTTGACCCCAAAGGTCAAAGTTTCAAGGTCAAAGGTCACATTTAACCAACAAGCTCCGATTTGAATGAAATTTGGCATGAATACAATACCATACCATACATAAATGCATTTGTAAGCGCCCTCCAAGTGACTCACAGCGCTAAACAAGAAACATATATAATACCATCCAAACATGATGCAATTTAACAAACAAATGCATCAAAGAAAACCAAAAGCGATATCATTGACAAATGGATTTTCAACTTAGTTTTGAAAATATCCAGAGTTTGGCCTGCCGAGGATGGAAGGAATAGAGTTCCAACATGTGTGGTCCTGCCACTTGAAACGCTTTTATCCATCCGGTAGAGTCCTGGTTTTAGGACCATACGAGATGTGTTGTGTCCACAGATGAGCGTGTTGCTTATTTCGGTTTATGATATGTGATCATTTCGTGAAGATATTGAGGAGTCCCTTATAATTTATGCACTTAAAGATGATGACAAGAAGTTTGAATTCAATACGTTTACGGATCGGCAGCCAAAAGACACCGTAAACAATGGGGCCACTGTGGGTGAATATCGACCCACCATATATATCAGTCTCGCCGCTCGATTATTGTAGGCGTTGCAGACGATTAAAAGGCATATTCAGTAACTCCTAAACAGTAAGAGGCGTTACTATGTCCAATAAAAAACGGGAAAAGACAAGTGCTGAACAGCTAGTTTACATTGTCGCTTATCTAAATGTTGCCGAATCCTTGATAGATTACTAGCTGGTAGCGGACCCACTTCACAATAGAGGATATTGAGATGACAGACATTTCATAACAGGATCCAATATGACTCGAGCTCTTCAGCCTCAACGTTGGTTCAATGGTCACATCATCAAGCATTAACTTCACCATGCTTTAACATGCTTGGATTTGGTTGAAACTCAATGATACGTTCCCCCCCTCAAACGGTTTTTAACACGTAAGATGCATTTAATGACATTTTGACATATTGGTCAAGTTACAGGGGTCAAGGCACTTAAAGGGCACATTAGGGGGTCACCATGCCGCCTTGTTGTCACGTCTCTTGCATGACTAGTTTTTGTTACTGGCATTGGATAAACCACATGTGCACCTAACCAAAAATGCTGTCTTTATGTTGTAGTAAAAAGATGGATTTAGTATTTCTGTCGTGCACAACCAAAACTACAAACCTATTTCTCTCTGATCATAGATTATGATAGCAGGCAAATTCAAATCTTAGTTTTTCTGTGTTTGTCCCCATCTTTTTTGTCCGATAAACATATAAAAAAATTGTATTCCTACCTTAAATGGTCTCGCCAAATAAAGTCCAGTTTAATTGCCTATACCTGGCTATTCACACTCATGCCTTCTACTTTTTTCCCAATGCACCACTCTGACATTTACACCCATGCACGCATGTTATTCAACATGTTTGGGAACCACGGTGACAACTGGCACATCATGGTTCCACAGAGAAAGGGTGCATTAAAAAACAATTTGCATGTGTAAATGTGTTCGGGCTAAGAGTTACTCCTATCGGTTTTTGGAGATTTTTGAAATATTCATGAATTAAACACTGAGATTCTAAACAAAATAATGGAATGGCTTTTGTTTTCTAAATCACACATTAACAAAAAAATATGCATGATTCTATAAGTTGCCTTTTTTTTAAAGCTTAGATCTATAATAAGTTTTACACCAAAAAGGGTATATTTGGATTAAGATATGAATGTATTTTTTCATGGAAGGAATATGCAACAATCTGGCTACTAAGTAACCATCCTCATCCACAAAGATTACTTGAACACTAGTTAATTTTCCTCCAGTAGCACTATAAAACTCTTTTCTTACAAGTTTTTCCCACTGTACCATATTTTGTATTTTCCCCAAATAGAAGAAAAATTTCCCCACTTCCCTAGGTTTTAAGCCACTACTGCCTAACAATATATATGAGAAGAATAGCTTGCAAGTCACTAAAATCTTGGCTTACATCATGACAGTGATATCAAAACTAAAAAAGCTATACGACATTCCGATTTATGTTAACATATATCAGTTAAAGGTAAGAAATTATGGTTGTTTCCCATAACTGTTGTTTTACCGTTGCCAACTTTTTGCTTACAACCTGATTAGAAGTCTCAAAAAGCTAAAAATCTAGAAAAATAAATCATAATTTTACTGTTTTTTACTTTTGTCAGGTTTTTTGACAAAATGGGTTATTGTCTGAAAAATCTGGCTCCATACATTTTTAAGTTAGGCCTTCTGATAAATGTAAAAGATGAACCAGCTTCATACACCATTTTGGTTCGGTTTATTTACTCTTTTGGAATTTGCACCTCAAATCCAAGATGGCTGCCAATTAAATATGCAAATAAGATCATTTTCATTTTTTAAATTTTTTCCTGGTTTTTTGTGTTTTAAGTGTCCTACAAAATGTTTACCTCCGTACTGCCCAACTTGTCTGGCCTTGATGGTGACAATCTATAACAAAGCCTTTGTTTCCAGACATCATCTACGGTTACAACCTTTGAAACTGGTTTTGAGACATATCCCACTAAATCACAAAGTTGTGTCTCTATGCAAGATAGCTCAAGATGTGTCTGGTTTACATGCCCAACCAAGACACAAAGTTACATCTCTGTATAGCGTAATTATACTCTGTAAGACTTTCCACACTCTTAAAACGATTAGTCAGTGGGGAGCTCACCCCAAATAATTATCAAATTTTTGTCGGAACATTATCCTTTTGATACCAAAATTAGTTTTCAAATAGCTTGGTGGGCCAATCTGCCGACATATTTTCCATATCAAATGACTAATTTGTTTGAAGCCAGTTTTGAGACGTATCCATCCAGATTGTCCATCACATGTTATGTCTCTATTGTGAAGACATGTCCAATGTGAGCAGTCCAGAAGAAAGCGTACAAGTACGTATACTAAGGTATATACGTACATACCTCATATTTCCCACAATGCAATCAACTTTTTCAATAAATCATTAGGTTTTAACATTTCCACCCCCCGGGACAGCTTATTTTTAAGTTCGAGGTGCACTCTTTTCATATATGAGTTTTAAAGGCTATCAACAAAATGTATGTGCAGATTTTTTATATCTTTTTTTGAAATAAAAGATATTATTAATTAAGAAAATAGATATGACGTCATGAGTGACATTTTTTTCAATAACTAAGTTTCGACACATGAAATAAACATTGACACACAGAATTTGTTTATAATGGTGTTTGGCATTAGATCTGAAATTGTTTTCCTTTCTCGTCTCCAAAATTGAGATTCCCGAGAGGATTTTGTAAAATTCTTTTCGTATTTCTTTCTACATTTGGTGACGGTATGGCGTATATACGTACTTGTACGTATACGTACAAGTACGATATCGCTGCATGGTAGACACAATAGGTAAGACAAAAAGTGTAGTGACGGATAAATGCCACTGACCAACAGTACAATATGAAAAAATTCTTCTACATGCTTCATGGCTTCAGCATTACAAGAATTTATGATGAGGGGTAGCTGATGGTGAGCAATCCATAGATGTAAAAACCAGTATTCTTAAAAGTTGAGTATGTCCTACCACCAAAATAATTGAATTAGGGGTTCATTCATAGTATTTTGGGTATGAACGTTGTTTATGCCCTCGGGCGTACTTTTTACTAACTAGACTCGGAGGGGTCATTATTTACGCCAGGGGAGGAATGGAGGATTTGAGGGGGAACCCAAAAACTTTTTGTAAGAGAGAGGGGGAACGTGAAATTTTAAATGAGGAAATCAGCATGATCAGGGGAGTGTGAAATTTTGAACGGAAGCGAGGGGGAACGTGAAATTTTTTTGCAAAAAAAGTTGCAATATCCATCCCCCCCGACCATAAATAATGACTGCTCCCTTACAAAATTAAATCATTACATATCAAATTCAGTTGAAATTGCATGATTTTTTACCACTTTCAGCGTTCGTCACGGCAGCCACACATAAACGTTGTTTATACATGGTCAACTGATGCATATTGACCAATCGCGTACGCCAATACATACGCGGTATACATGAATATTTGTTAGCAATAAAAAAGCTGCAATACTTCTGGATGTATTCACCATTTAAAATAATCACTATGAGTTAAAATAGTCCGTTCGTTCGTGCAAGTCCAAAATCACAGTGGAAGATCCGTCTTTACCCAGCTGATCGTTTCATCATCCAGGTG
This sequence comes from Ophioderma brevispina, assembly GCA_023653785.1. NCBI lineage: Eukaryota > Metazoa > Echinodermata > Ophiuroidea > Amphilepidida > Ophiodermatidae > Ophioderma > Ophioderma brevispina. The sequence goes on from JAMKCH010050253.1 coordinate 65,743, forward strand.
ATCAGGCCTGAATTCCTCTTGGGACTTGTAACCTCACAGTCATCTATGATTGGGCTAATGGTTTGTGGCTCTCCACAATCGCAGGTTGGTGATGGTTCTACTCCGATCTTGTGAAGGAAGTTCTTTGTACGACCAACGCCAGTTCTGAGTCTGTTGAGGTTGACCCATGCTTGCCTATCAAGGTCACAGCCTTTGGGCTGCTAGATGGCTGTCCACAAACGCTTTAGGTTCAAAGTACAGGATGACCCATTGCTCATACCATCTGTCATTGATCCAAGATGATCGATAGGGATTCTGTGACTGCAGTGTCACGGATTGGGTAGCAAAGTGATTCCGTGGAATTCTCTGATCCTCTAAGGGGTTGGTGGTGGGATTAGACTACCAGGTTCATTCCAAATTTTTGGCGAGCTTGATCGTTGAAGGTTCTCTACGGTTGCAGGAGCTTGCAAGACAGAATTGGAAGGTAATCTACAGGCGTCGCCAATATGTTCATCTACCAAGGACACAGTTCAGTGGTTGTGGTACAGTACACTTGAATGAACTGACATTGTGTTGATTGGGTATCATAGATCATACCCAAACACCAGGGGGTGTATTTCTAAATACCATGAGTGAATGGAGGTCTGGATGCTCCCCTTTTGCTGCCAAGAAGAATGAGATTTTACTAGCTTCATAGGAATGCCAGTTAAACTAACTGTTATAACATTTCTAAACCCAATTCATCACCAGACTCTTAAAAACCAGGGTGGTGTATTAAGAAATAATACATCTTGGTTTTTGCATAGACTTCAACTCTAATAAACATGTTCTCATAAGCATCATTCTATCACTTATGATTTCCTATGTTGGTTTGGACTGGGTATAATTAGCACACATATAGCTGCAGCAATGTGGGTTAACATACACCCTGCCTCGAGTGGATGAATGTGTTAAATCATCTCAGTTATTCAAACAGTATAGCTATAATTAGCACGTTGAAATAGAGTAGTGCAAATTGAGGCCAATCGTATTTTCCTTCGCAGTAAGACAATTTCAAATATTTTTCAGATATATTTTATCCTGTTAACACAACATTTTTTCTAAAGTATGCTACAGCATTTACCTTAACAAGTAAAGACAACAACCATTGCAGGTCATGACACGACTGGGATAACCAATACAAGAAGAATGCAATGCAAAACCAAAAACAAAGCTAGCAATATCAGATTATATATTAGTCCTAGTACACTACATTTTTTCTAAAGTTGGCCCTATAACTACAACAGTTCTCTTACCGGGAAAGACAAGACAACCAGGCATGTCATAACGACGGGATAATACAAGACAAGACAGAATGCAATGCAAAACCAAACAGCAAAGCAAAGAATATGAGTTTGGATATGGTACGGATAGTATTTTTACAAGTCGGAGTGTGTATTGGCATGTTTACAAGTCTAGAACCTCTACACATTACATAGTCAAAATAGTGTGCAATTCTATGTGGCCAACATTTAACCCAATTTTCAGACAAAAAAACAATAATCCAGCTTTTAAAAGTTTGTGCAACATTTCTATTTTTATATATGTTTTTTTGGTAAAATTTTTTAAAAATGTGTACAAATTGTTAAACATTTTTAAACAAAATAGCCCCGTTTTAGATCAAAATTCATTGAAAGGGAACCGTCATTGAAAATTTCAACGACATAATTTGAGGATATCACTGTAGAGCCACTCCATTCCCCCTCCACATCCAGGACTAACCCCATTCTTTGGTTTCTTAAAAGCAAACATTACAGTTGTACAATATTTTAGAGCACTTTCCTTAAGACAATGGGAATCTTATAAAAATAATGCAAGGTAAATGTACAATACTGGTACATGAGATGGGATATGTTTGGAAAAACATTTTTATTAAGTAAATTCAATTCAGAAGTGTTCTGTTTCTTTACAACTATCTAACTAATACCCCAGAGTGGAATGGAAAGCATTAAAAACAAACCCAGAAAACACTGTTTGCACATGAAGCTTCAGTCAATGTGACATCAGGAGCAAATAGTAAACATGCACTGAATGTAAAAATTATAACACTAAAGGTAATGCACACATATAATTAATGGAATTGTGGGTAAGACATCCGTAAAGGGAAAAAATGCAAAACAATAGCTAATAAATGAAGAAAGATCTAACTTCGACATGAATTGCAACAAAGTTTCCACATGAAAGCTATGGAACATTTAGGAAATGTCTTGGAATAGTTGTAAACCCATAATAGCATTTGCTATACATGTTATCTTGTTTGTAATGGTTTCTAGATATCGTGTCTGCATTTAGCCATGTCTTTAACAAAAGAAATTATAACAATATTTGTTAAAGGAGATCATCACGCTAGGCCTTGCTTATTGTTCTCACTGGGTTGATGGGAGCAGCCCTGTTGCCAACAAATAAAGCAGGTGGGGATGGAATGTTAGCATTTTGCGGATTTATATAAGCGTGTCTCACAAAATGTCACGTATAAGTTTTTAAAAAGCGGGACTAATGTCAACCGAAACGCTTGATTCAGCATGTAATGCTCCGTCGAGTAGAGCCATTCATAGTAGAGTCCCTCAATGAGCACATGCTTACATCATTTGCAATTCCCCGCGTAAAATTCAAATGAGACTCAAATGCGTACCTTGGGGAATGCACTATTTTGCTATCTGGCCAGCTGAACGCGCTGATTGGACGGCTGGGACTTCAATTGACTCTACTCTTCATTGGAAAATCTTACATCCGAAGATAAGGAGGCCAAACTTGTATTTGTTTGAGGTTAAATATGTGAAGTAGTTATTTCTTTATTGGAATATCATCACTGCAAGTTACGCGTCGATTCAGGCATGCAAAACCTATTAGACATGTTAGATACTCAAAAGTAAATTACTTGTTTTGACATCATATGGGACAAACTATAGACAGGACGTAGCAATGGCCGCGATATGGCCGAAATGTCACTATGGCCGTGAGATCATTGGTAACATGGATGCACCCATCAGTTCCCAATTCCTGTTTAGTCTTCTAATTAGCTAATAATTTTTGTAATATCACCCAATGTGATATTGTTTTCAAATATGTTGAAACTAAAAATTAGCGTTTATGGCCCTTTAAGTGTGTCTTAAAATTCAGTCACATCTTCACAAAAGAAAATATAATAGCGCTTCTGGCTTAAAACGTCTTTGCATTTAGCAACATTTTCAACAGAAGAATATAAAACTATAGTGCCTTGTCTTTATACGTATGCAAGATGAAACTTTATATACTAAAAAATTCAGGGTCCTTACGATTATGCCAAGTCTTGAGCCACTGACTCAAAGACTTGACAGATAGGCTTTTCAATGGGAATTCTGACAAGTGGCAGATATTGCACTTACCACCTTATTGCCCTACAAGACCATACGGATACCCTTCCTAATAAGCTTATTATTACAACAATTCTCGTCCTTTTCTCCAAATAAAACTGCCATGTAGTAAAGGGGGATGACTGATTTAAATACAGGGTGAGTCAAAAAGATTTACCCTCGTTTTGTTTGAATTTTCCGCCCATTTTTTTTAAAAATATTAACAAAGATACCCACTATTACATAATAAACTAGATTATTTCACCTCCTAGAAAAAATTGTGAATTTTGATTTTTGAAACTTTGCATTGAGAAAGTATGCTAACTTAAGATAGGTACCCATTTTCACTCTGTCCAAGGAATCACTGTGTGGAATTGGCCAAAGAGACTGGACTGCGTCTACACAAGTACACTCATGGACATTCTCTGCTTGCCTTTGCTACCCTTGTGAAACCTTCACCAGAAAGTGTCAAAATCTTTGATATTCTGAAATCAAGAACAAAATCTTGGAACTTTACACCCAAATTTTGAAGATTCAATAAATGTTCGAAATTGTTCTCATATCTTTTCGCGGAACTGAATGCAATATGTAGGCAATCAGTGCAATACAGCGGTTGACCGACTCCTTAACCTGAGGGGGGGGGGGGCTTACTTTGGGGATCAATATTTGAACGTTACATCAAATTCAAGTCCATCTGCCTTCCCTTGTCTATTCATTATCCTTTCCTCTCCCTTCCCTCTCTTTCTCTCTCACTTTATGATGTCATTTTCCCCCAAATTCCTCATTTTACCGCTAGTTGAGCTGATTTTCCCGGTCAGACCCATGGGGGAGGGGGGCAACTGCGCCCTCACCCTTTTTTGCCCTGTTACGTTAATGTCAGTGATTAATTGTGACATGACAATTATTTCAACAACAGTTGGTACGGATTAGGTAATGGTTACTTTAGAACAAGCTAACAAAAGTTATTAAGCATTTAGATAACAGTAACTCAATGGCTTGCTGCTGTGGACGGAGAAATTGTACAACCGTGGTCAATATGGTTCTTTGGGGATTTTTTTACCATATCCGCCATAGCGAAAGGCTAACACGTTTTTACCAAGACAGGGATCGATAATCAAGTGTGTTTTCATGTATAAAAAGCAATTTTCTAAACTTGGTAAATATTTTAATATTTTTTGAATCGAGTGTAAATCTTTTTGACTCACCATGTAATAAAGCTTTCATTGATGGACTTGGCCTCGACCCCAAATCCCAATCTATAAGATGCTGCTGAGATATTTCAACCGTTTTAATGTGAGAGCCAAAAAACATGATTTTTTAATCCCCATAGAGTACTGTGTAAAATTTTGACCACTTCCGTAAAATCTGGGGTTCTGGGGTTGACGCTATTGCGATCGACCATGGCATTTAAAACCATAGCAATAAATTCTAACTAATCATACTGTGTGTGTTGTTTATGATCTAAGCATTTGAGAGATTCTGAAAACTAACGGCAGGTGGATTGAGCTGAAGAACTAATTAACACAAACAATATGTCTGCCAGGGGAACCAGCAATACTACATGGATAACGTTACATATTAAAGCTATTATCAGAGATTCAATGAAAATATATTCCCACAAACTATTTTTAATGAATTGGCCGGGACTTAGCCCTATACAAAATTCAATTATTAGGTATTTGTCCAAATGCTAAAATGTTGGTTGAAAATCTTACCAATAGCATGGGTTCTGTTTAACTGTATGACATATTCAAAATTTGATAAACATTTGTACGTAGAGCCACTATCAGGCATTTTTTCAAAACGTAAACAAAGCGAGCCCCTATTTTTCATCAAAGTCCATTTGTTTGCACTGATTGTATTGGAAATAGTTGTGTTAAGGACCCATGTAAGACATGGTTCACTTAGTGCCAAATGTGAAAAAATTCATTTTGAGCAAAAATAACCATGTTTAATTTGTATTAAGATGTCTTTTCTGGGTAAAATAAGTTAGATTATGAAGTTTAATCAAAAACAGTTGTTCATACACCATTTTGCTACAAAATGATTGATTGTGGGCTAAGTTTGTCCAAAAATCACACTTTTTTTATTTTTTGTGACAAAAATTTTCACCTACCAAACTTTGACTACTTACAGAGTCTACAAGTACATATATATGACCCTTATAATGTTAAGATATCAGGTAAGGGAGTAACCTTATGATTAAAGTATTTGTTTTATCAATTATTTCATAATTTGCCACACCAGAACCCATGTCAAATTTGACAATGTCTCCATGACAATACCCTTCCCCACCAAGTTCAGTCCCCACCCTCCCCTTTCAGCACGGTGGACCCCCATGTTGTTTTGTGCTGTGTACATCAATATATCAATTTCTCTGAAACGGAAGGGTTACAGGATGTTTTACCTGGCAGTTATGCAGAATTTAATCCACTTTAAATGATACCTAACTGCGTCATTTCAAGTATAGAATAATTCCAAAAATACACAAATTGTTTCCCCTTACCCTTATTTTACAGTGCGTGAAAAAAATATCGTTGTCTAATAAAATTGGAACTACAAGAAAAACTAAAAGAAGCTATAGGCTTGAAAACTTGAATTCGATTATGCCCAAAGTACGTCCCTACATAGTTATGGTATTAACCTTTTTTCACCCGGTCAAAATTTGAGATTTTTTTTTAATAATTTTGCGGAATCCAATTTTCACATAAAATCGGCAGTTCGAGGAACCCGTGAAAAAAAAAAAACGAAAACGGGTGACATTGGGAAAGTTAATTCGATTATGACCAAGGACCAATTCCCACAAGACTATAGTAAATAAAGTTTTGTTGTCAAACTGCAAAATTATTTGAGAAAATTGTTTTATCAAGCAAGAGCACCCTTATCCATCAGCAAAATACCATACGTTTCTATGGGACTTGGCATTGCGCAACTATCCCAAAATGCGATATCGAACGCAACAACATTCAGGCATGTTTGACACACAGATTTGGTGAGTTCTACACAAAATTTTAACTAGTAGTAAAACATGTTTTGACACTTTGTAAGCACACTTCATTATTTTTTACACTTTGGCAGTAAAACCTAGGTGGAATCTGAAACCATGTCGTAAGTGGCTAAGCCTAACACGCCCATATTTGTCAAAAAACTATGTGATAATAAATGCTTTGTAAAAGTCGGATACCCGATTTTATTAGGTCTAGGAAACAGTTGGTTAAAATGGCACACCTTCAAGACTGTGTTTTAAAATGCTTAAGTGTCGGTTTTTCACAAAGAAAGTAAATAAGGTGTTGAGATGACCTAACATTAGCAATTAGAGACAATTTTGGCATTGAATTTGGAAAAAATGACTGATAGGGCTTTAAGAATTGGGTACGTACCAAGAGTTGGCAAAGAAAAAAAAAAACTGCTATTGAACCCTCATGAATATGTAGAGAGAATGACAAAAACTTCCATTTGTTCGTTTGAAAATGGATACACCCGTCTCCAATATGGCCTGTGCCAAAAGATGTAAAATCAACCTGAATTAGCACTCAGCCCAGGTTTAATTACACTCTGCAGTGACTACACAATCGAAAAGCATAGCTTCATTACTCAGGAAACTCAACAAAACGCATGGAGGGGGGCGGTAATGATAAGAGGAAAGTTCTTCGCCTGAGTATATTCCAGCAAGCAAGGCAGGGGACCTGCCTCTACCTATTGGAACCCTTCTTGGGCCCGTCTGATGCCAAACACGGCATAGCCATCAAACGCTATATATACTCCAAATATCCACCGTAAAGATGTATAAATACTGTATGTGCCAAGAAGAATAATAGACTGGAATTCTATACCTGAGAACATTTAACCTCACATCGTCAAACCTGGGAAAGCATTCAAATCACAATTCAATCCTTTTCCCAACAATCCAGCAAGAAGCAAGATTAAATTACACACCACAGGACCCCTCAACTGGGCGTTGACGCCCTTGTAGGAGGATTGGCACAGTACTCTATCAAGACTCAAGACTTTTGGGAGGTTTCTGGCCACACATTCCCATTTACATTGTCATCTTGGCACACAGTGCCGGCCATTGTTGATTCTTGGCAAACCTTGGCCAAAAATCTTCACTGCGCTAAGGCGAGTTATCAAACACATCAGAAATCGGCTGAGCGTGGGATTCAAGATTTTGTACATGCAGTACACTGGAGATAGCGCAAAATACTTAGCATTCGTAACGATTTACGCACAACATATTTCCATAACTAAATTGTCTAGTAGCCTGATAGTTTATAATGTAGCCGTTTATTTTGAAAAGACGAAAAGAAAAAACATGAATATGATCCATACAAGCATTTTTCTTCCTTATCAGCTGGCTCTCTTATCGATTGCCGCTGTCTCAAAGTCATGCCAAACTTACAGGCCACTCAAAACTAGTGAGTTAAGGGGTGTGTTTTTGTGAGGAACCCGTTCTAACATCAGATCGACCACTTGATTCGTCGATTTTGCGATTATCCAGGGTTTACCGCAGCGAAAACGTTTTTTTGTTCATTCCTTGTTAAAACCTTTAACACAGTGCCCCTTGGCTGCTAGGGCAGTCCCATGACGTAGCGCAGGTCTAAGAATAGCCGGCCATTTAGCGATGCGGATACGGAAAAGGTGGCGCTGTGACCGAACAGTACAGCTTTAATCCTAAAACTGTCAGTTTCTCTCTCTCCCTCTCTCTTATCAATTCTGTTCTTGTGCAACCATTGTACTTTTGCTTGACATGTACTGGTACAACAATTACCATGGTTATTTTAAGTTATACGTGGCAATGGCCTGTCACTAACCATTAACTGGTATTAAAATAAAAGATGCTTCTGAACCAAAAATAAGCTAAAAGCTCTATTTCTCTTCTAGATTTACCATGTATAGTCATGGCATTTGTTTAATGGACAGGTAAACAATAAAGTATTAAGCCTGTATGTAGGCCTGGGATCTCAATGCCCAACCCACAGGGTCATCTCTGGCCCACTGACTGATGTGGTGTGGCCTTGAGCATTTCTGAATGTAAGAGAAACACAACACAACCAAAACACGACACAACCAAAAGTAAGGTGTAGTTTGACCATCAACCCACAGATTTTGAAGAATGTTTTTTGTTTATCACGGACCCTGTCAAGCAAATATTAATTGAATAAGTTTAGCAACAAACAAATGCAGATTGACTCATTGAATGGCCTGGCTCACAGGTGTGTTGACTCCTGTAAAGTGTCTCTTTTATTTTTTCAAAACAATTGAAGCAATGGTGACACATTTTGACAACTGAGGAACATGTAAGCAGATATTAGCCCTGAAAAATAAAAATAATAAAAGTCCATTGCATGAATCTTGCCATATAGGCCTACAAAGATCATTGCCCCGCGCTCCCGCGCGGGCTTATAGATGTGGGATAATTTGACAGACATGGAGTTTTTTGCTGTATTTAAGCCTGAACCTTGGTCATAACAATTTTTTCATGACATTTAAATGATGAACCACCAGGTTTTGTTAAAATTACGTAATGGTGTGTGATGAACATGGCATACATATTTATGCAAACACAAAATAGTTATTTTTGTGTATTAAATGTTGATACAGTGTGAGATAGATGTATTTTCAGTGTTTTTATACAAATTATATTGGATTGTACAGGTTCTATTTCCACGTGTTTAATATTGGGGTCAAATATTCAGGCGTTGGGCGAAGTTGCCAGCATGCCTGGTTATATCCTTGCATTTTCAGAATATTGACAATTTCTTTGACAGCTGACGTCAGTTACGATGGTCGAGTCGACTACTTAGGTACTACCCAGGGTAACTAACAAGATTATAGACGTGAACTTGCACTATTTAGACCATCAGTTTTCAATAAAAGTCACATACACTAGCAGTGTTTTTGTTTGGAAATTTTATTTATCTCTCAATTTTTTGCTATTTTCGGATGTTTTTAAATAATTCTGCCATTGCGCGGGGCATACATTGGTGCCCAGCACCAACATGTTTCTTGTGATAATGTGCATTATCGTCTCTCTCTATATAGGCCTACCCTCTCTCCCAGAGACACAAGTTAAACTAGATTTAAGAACAATCAATATTTGCCCTATGAAAATGGAAATTTGGTAGAATTTGCACAGAATTTAGCTAGTGGAATTGTAATCCAAATCAGTTGTCACAACTGTGTCACCGTTGATATCTTTTGTTTTATCCTGGTTTTGTCATAATAAATGAGACTTTCAAACAGCTGTGGGCTACACCCAGGAAAGTGGAGCAAAAACAAGTTTACCTCTTTAATATATTAATTATGAAAGTAGAACATGAATCTTGACAGGAAATCCTTCGGGGAAGGGTGCTGACTGGTTCTGACTAATCATATTTGAATCTGTCTTGTGCACGTCAAATTATCCTCCAAACTAGACATACTCTGAAAACAGTGTCGGGACAAGATTCAATATTCCAAAGGCTGAGGCTGTAATTCTTGACCTCAGGGTCTTAGTTGGTGACCCATTGACCCGCCTGTTTGGACAGGCAACTTAAAGGCGCATTTCGTGATTCCAGCGCCTTCTGTTTTATTCATGGTTCACTAGATATGCTTGAGAAAAGTTTATTCACAAAATTTGAGTTGATTCTGATCTTGCAGTTTATGAGCTTGTTTCCCATGGTCACATAGACAACTGTGCTGTAATTGCTGTCCATTTGTGGACAGAAGATACAAAATTGCGAATTTCTTACAGACACAACCGAATTTGCACGTCCGATTAGGTACACATGGATTACTAAGGCTAACAGTTCATATGATATAAAAATGTCAACTTTGTTGAGGCAAGTCGGGGGATGAGGTTGTGGATCATAAAATGCCCCTTTTAACAGGTTCGATGGGATGTACACTGGGAAAAAAGGGAAAGTTGCCCAGATTTATTTTGTAACATGCTTATTAAATGTGAGTGATCAAGCAAAATGAGTCGGAATCGCAAATATTGATTTGAGATATAGCCAAACAAAGGAGAAAATGTCTTTTGTTTCCTATTGTTTTGGCCACCCCTCAACTGATCATATCTTTGGAAGTAATTGGTCAATTTCAATGGGGATTTCAGCAAAATGTAGCTTGTTAAATGATGCATACAGCTACATGAAAAAGTAAAAATTGAATCTGACAGACTTCAGATCATTTTTTCAGATCGCATCACAAATCCTTATCTTCCAAGCTCTTCCACAGGCTCATACTGTATTTGGTGTGAAGTACACAATTCAAATGCTTTAGTTATGGCTTGTGGAAGAGTCTGATATGTTTAAGATTTAAACATGTCTACAAAATCTGGATAAATTTGTCTTTAAATCATAAATACATTTTATACAGTGTATTTGTAGGTCTGATGAGTTGAAAGAGAACACCAAAAGACAGGCATGCCAGACTTTGTGGCAGTTTAATGTGCTTTTACAGCATTGAAAGAATCCTGGTAGATTCTGTATGGGTTGTTTTTGAGATGGCTTCCCAAATAACCTGTGGTCATTTAGGAAGCCATCTCAAAAACCGCTGACCTAAGACTAGGCTTGTTTGGACTCATTTTAATGCATTTTTCATGCTGATTCCAAATATGGTCATGAAAACACATGATTTTGACATTTTTGAAACAAAATTGAAATTGTTGTTATCTTTAAAAGCGACTGACATAGTCTAGTCGTCTGCAGGTTAAAACTGTTGATAACATCCGATGATATATGAATGCAATTAGTCTCGGGCTCATACTGGCAAAACATGGCCGATTCTCAAATTATAAACAGCCTAAATGCTTTTAAACATCATTCCCTACCTCATTTGTAAACATGTCAAACCTCTAAACATGATGTGTCAGATCTCTAAACATTAAAGCCGAATCTCTAAACACAAAGTATTTAATTTCTAAACATCAGCCATCTAAACACTATATGGCACCACATTTCCAAACTTTGTAGTGTCGAGGTCATGAGAGGCAAAAATCAAAGGAATTAAAAGAGCTGTATCATCCCACCCCACCTGATGACTACAATCTTGAACAAAGGTGTTGGTACACTTTTCTTACTGTACGTATGGTAAAATCTCCCCTTTCCCCCGGGTCAAAGTTGAAACCTGAAATTGTGTTACAGTGCACCTAACAATACTCGATTGATTGGTGGGGAAGGGGGAGGTTTTAGGGATTAGCAAAAGCTTCAATATTGATACCAAAAAAAGTTCAATTTCAATTTCATACCTTCAAAAATGGCTGAATTATGTAAATGTAAAAGATCACAAATTTATACAAGGTTTATCAACTACTTTTGACCAAGGTGATAGACCTAGCACCAACCGAGTACTCACATGAGGTTAAAATTCTTTGCATGAAGAACAGCATATCCCTTCAAAAATTTGTCATATTTTCATTCAGACAGTCTTGAAGGGATCTCTATATAGCAAGGCAGTATTAACATCCTGACGGCAATTTCATCTGTTTTGCATTACCAAAAAGTATGATCCACCTCACCTTACATTGATTCATTCATGAAAACGTTTCCATGACAGAAATTAACAGCATGTGCCATGGGCAAACGGCAAAATCAGCTTTTCAATTTTTGTTCTGATTGAATGACGATAAAGCTGAGTGAAAGCTTACTCAGGGTAATAACCAAAGGGAGATTCTCTCTTTGGAAGAGACCAGAGGGTGTTTTGAACCATCCCATAATGCATCGCAAAGTGCCCGATACTGTAATTCAACAGAACACATGTCAGTACTTAGGGGATATTTTTTACGTATTCAAGAATTTGACGAACCACAAGACATTCCATGATTATGCAAAAAAAATCCCTTAATACTAGCACCTTGTGGGCTAAAATGAGTGTAAAAGTCAGGCTTTTTATGTGTTAAGAATATAGATTTTTGTGGAATCGCATGACCTTATTTAAAGACACTATCAGTGATTTGAAAAATATTTGAAATTTGCAGGAATAGCTTCAAAGTGAAGGATAAGTCTGTAGAATTCTCATAAGTTACCTTTTACAGCTGTAGAATTAACAGAAAAAGGAAGAACACGGCAGTGTTCCAAGAGTAAGTATTCTCCATTCAATTACGTGTTGTAGTAAGTGGCCGTTCGGACAGTAAGACTAAAATCTCTGATTCTGTCCTTATTTAGGTTTGCTTCTGGTCTTATAATTTGCAGGGTATGTTAGGATAACTGTACTTGTACGTATAGAGGCAAAAATCTGATTTTTGATGAGTTATTCGATTTTGATGATTTTAGCAAATCACTGGATAGTGTTCTTTAAGTGAAAATTTCCCCAACTGTGCATTGTGGATGGAATCAAAGCCACCCTCTGAGCACGGTATTAAACAATGTCAGATCAGGGATATAAAAGTGGTTGAGAATTTGAAAAGAACCACAAGACATTTCATGGTTATGCTAAAATTACCCAAAGTACTGTTGCTTGTGGGTATAATGAGTGTAAAAAGTCAGGGTTTTATGCGTCAAAAATAGGGATTTTTGTGGGTCACATGACCTTATTGAGGTTGAAATTTCCCAAAAATGATGCATGTTTGGGTGAACTCAATACACCATCTGTGAAGAGAAACGTGTGCATTTACGTGACATTCAAAGCTTATGATACACACTCAAAGTGCACCTCTAACCTCCCCCATGCCTACTAAATGCAAAACTGTACAGGATTTTGTTGACGACACAGCAAAGATGAGTTACGCAAAAAACTGATTTCATGGTTAATTTGACTCCAATTCTGCCTATATAGTCAATAAAATGCAATAGCAATACACTGTATAACACTATGACAGTACGCTTAAGAAATTTGTAGATTCGGGAACGTTTTTTTTAATGAAGATTATTACTCAATTTGTAATAATGTCAATTATAGGACACTTAGTTCTCCAGGTAAATGTTTTTAGCTTAAATTCCTTGGCCATGAGGTGGCAACAATCGCTCAGAGATCATCTTTTTTTCTAAAAATGTCAAAAATAATTGCATTTTCATGAGCGTATTCAGAACAGCATGAAAATACATGAAAACAAGTCCAAACAGCCTAGTCTTATAGGGTTCGTGCGCTTTGAGATGGCTACAAACAAAAATAGTCTTGTGGGTCATTTGGGAAGCCATCTAAAAAAACACTGACTTATGTGTGATAACCTATTAATAATTTAAAAGAGTTGGAAAGGGTATTAAAAAAGGTACCTTCTTGATAGCACACATTTCTGTTTATGATTCATAAATAGCCTGGAGCAAACATATAATCTCCAAGTTTTAGTTGTTGATTCTGATACTTTAAAATATGGGGGTAGATATGTACCGACTAAGATATAAAATGATCCTGTTTGAGCTAAAACCACTAATTTCAAAGTTGAAAGGGACAGATTGTGATCCACAGCCCACCCCCCCAAATTACCTGGAAAATGTTGAGATTTTATTATCATCTGAACATTAGACTTAGTAATCTATGGTAAAACGATAATTCTTACATGCAAATGTCGTCGTACGGTAAGAATTTTCCAATTTTGTAGGTTCGTCCGAAACGGACCAGAAATTACAACACAGTGGCCTATCAGACTTGCAAAACAAGGAATTACAACACAAAATCACAAGATTGGAATTAACTCCAATTCTTGAGAATAAGCTTTTCTCAATTAGTGGAACAATGAATAGAACAGGAAGGGCTGGAATCATGAAAATGCACCTTTAAATATGACCACAAAAAGAGTCATTTTTAATCAAATGGGGTCATTTTATTTTAGTTTGGCTGATATTTGACCCATATTTATACAGCAGGTGGCTGTATGTTTTGAGGGTTAGGGCAAATGTTCATATTATAGGTCCCATGTTGTCATTTCTGTCCATTTGTATTTCTTTGCATCAGCATATATAAGATTCTTAATCGCATACTAGACTGGGCCAATGTTTTTTAGATGAATAAAACGACTGTGAATAAACAGAACAGAGTCGGAAGCCCCCATTCTTTTTTTTTCCCACTAACAATCATGTGAGTGTTAAAAAACTGTTTAGACTTAATGAATTACAGGGGACCGAGTTTGGTAAATTATAACCCTCAATATGAGTAAAAATTACCCAAAACAAGATGAAAATTGTTTCTAACCATTTGACATACGACTCAGGATTGGGTAAAAATTCATTAAAGCTTGATTACGTAACAAAACGCACATTTTTTGAAGAGTGCCCCCAATTTTCACATGTGATATCCTTGCACGGATATGTTGGTAAGTGTCTAGAAAACTACAACTTTGAACGAGAACGGAGAATAGAATGCTAAAAAAGGCGTAGTTAATTAAAATAAACAATTTTGTAATTAGAAGGGATTCCCAGATTGAACTTAACGGCAGAGCGGAAATGCTACGAGTTTAGTGTCAACTCAAGAAAATGACCTCTAATTGACTTGCCTGACGCCAGGAAAAGAATTAATGGGTGAGGTAACACTACATGGCACTATTTCCCTGCTATTTCATACTGGAAGCAGTTTCCAGCAGCCGGTGAAGTATTATCGTAGATCTCCCGATATAATTATTCTAATTACAAAATTCCTTCGTTGCGACACATAGACATTTTCAAGCTTAACCATTTTTTTTTAATTGGGGGGTGCTCTTCAAAAAAGTGCTATTATTGCTTTTTGAAGAGTCAAAAAGCTAAAACAAAATGCATGTTAATTTTTTGAAATTGAATATTAACTTTCTTCTTAATTTCCTACATGATTAATACAATTTTCCTTGATGAAACACATTATGCAGGTCTACTCATACATCCTTCAATAGATGGCACCTTCATGATTAAGATGCTCCAATGTTGTCAAATTCAAGTGTCAAGCAAATATTATACGGCTATGGATATATTATACTCAATAGAGGCCAACAACTCATAAGGGGTGAAAAACAGTGAATCGATCTTTGAATAAAAATGACTGTGCAAAGAAGAAAATAGCGACTGCCGGTGTGACGCAAATCTCCGGCCATCTTCCCCGGTAAATCAACCCAGATACATGCAACACAATGGATTCACCTGTTTTAATAAGCTGGACAGATATTGCATCCGTACAAACTCATACCAGGTGAAAAGCATTGTAAGTCTGGTTTTTCCAGTTGATGTATGACTAAGACGATACAATACTGGTTTTGTCGATTATGACGGGAAATGCGACTGATAAAAGGTTATGTAAATGGCGAGGCGACAATTGACTACTTTTCAAAAACTCCTGGGACAGGCGTTTCAATGGGAATGGTTACACGGTAGATCGCAGATAGTTTGATAATGACAGGAGTTTATTGCTTTGTCTTTTTGGCATGTATAAACAGCAAGTGTTTTGTTTCGCAATTGTGTTGCACACCTTAAAGGTAATTACGATATAATTTAGACAGGCCAATGGTAAGGACTTGTTATTTAAAGACACTATCAGTGATCTATCCAAAATATTTTGAATTTTGCAGGAATAGCTTGAAAGTGAAGGATAAGTCTGTAGAATTCTTGTAAGTTATTATTTCCAACTGAGAAATTTACAGTAAGGCAGAAAACGGCAGTGTTCCAAGATATGAATCTTCATTCAATTACACGTAGTATTAAGTGTCTGAACGGACAGTAATGACTGAAATATCTGAATTTGTCCTTATTAGGTTGCTTTGGGCCTTACCACTTGTAAGCAAGGCATGTTATGATACCCACACTTGTTACAAACATGCAAAAATCTGATTTTTGATTTTTTTTCGATTTTCTGATATAGCAAATCACTGATAGTGCCTTTAATAACAAGTCCTTAGGCATAAAAAAAAAATATGTTTGTTTGGCGTAACAGAGAAAAAATATTAGGGTCGGTCGGTCAGATTTTTTTATTTTTTAGATCTTCTCAATGTTTTACTCTAAA
The DNA here is from genome assembly GCA_023653785.1 of Ophioderma brevispina. Classification (NCBI taxonomy): domain Eukaryota; kingdom Metazoa; phylum Echinodermata; class Ophiuroidea; order Amphilepidida; family Ophiodermatidae; genus Ophioderma; species Ophioderma brevispina. The sequence goes on from JAMKCH010050253.1 coordinate 81,969, forward strand.
ATGAATACAAGATGCTACTATTTAAAGCTTTTTTTCAATGACATAGCAAAGATTTTTTATTTTACTTGTTGTAGTTGCTTTGTTGTCTTGTTTTGTTATTTTTTCGTCTTTGTGTTTGTAAAAAAAATATATTTTTCAATTGTGGATGAAAATAATGGGTCGGTCGGCAGAATATTTTTTTTTATTTTGAGCTAATTGCATAAAAACTTTTGAGTCGGCGGGTTTTTTTAGGGTCGGTCGGGTTACGCCAAACAAACAATTTTTTTTATGCCTTACCATTGGCCTTACCCACCTAATAGGGGGGGGTGTCTGTTTCAAATTTAATCAGATTTTGTTAAACTTGATATTGATCTTGACAAATTTCTATTGAGTCGGCTTTCAGTGCAGATGATAGCGTACTTGTACGTATACGTACAAGTACACACATACGTCACCAAATTATAAAGAAATACAAAAGAATTTTATAGAATCCTCTCTGGATTCTCAGTTTTTAGACGAGAGAGAATACTAATTTCAGAACAAATGCCAAACAACATTATAAACAAATTCTATGTGTCAAAATTTTGATTTCATGTGTCAAAATTTAATTATTGAAAAAAATATTACCGATGACGTCATATCAATGTTCTTAATTAATATCTTTTATTTAAAAAAAAAAAAAATCCGCACATACATTTTGTTGATAAGCTTTAAAACTATGTAGTGAAGATTGCAGCTTCAGAACTGTAAAAATAAACTGTCCCAGGGTGAAATGTTAAAATCTTATGTATTTCTTTAAAAAGTTGCATTGCGTTATAGGAAATTATGACGTATGTACGTACTTGTACGTATACGTACTTGTACGCTTTCTTCTGGACTGGCTTTTGCCCAATTTCTAAGTATTTTTTTGGCATACTTATATTATACCCTTCCAAAACTCTGCTCTGTCTCATGAGCTTTTATTCTGTGAAATGAATAAGCACACATGGTGTGAAGGGTAAAATGTACATACCCATTTTACTAGGACATTTTTAGTGTGACTAATACAAGAAAGTATATTTTGCATGCTCCTTGTGCCGTACATCTTATACAATCAATTCCTCGTCGACCCTGAAGGCTGTAATCCCAGCCCGACTATTTCTCTTCTTCTTGATATTTCCTCCTTCAAAATGGTCTATCATTTTAAGGTCTGCCGGGTTTTTATACCCAAAATTTTTTAATATGTTTGGAGAAATTCATGGAAATGATTACTTCCCTCAAACCTAGGAAGGGCATATACATTCACCTCTTTTACAAAAAAACACCCTGCAATCATATTTGTCCCTAGAGGATTGCATTCCTATATTGCGTATTTTGCCACAGGTATCCTCACCTATCTTAAAACCTTAGAGTAGATTTCTGGGAATAGTGTGTATGGATTTATACAAAATGCTCTGGGGAAGCTCAAAATGATTACAGTTTTAATTTTGTTGCCAGCTTTTAAAGCAATAATGTGTGATATCGGGAAAAACATGATGCAACAAAATTGTATTTTGATTTCAGTCTTAAATTTTAATGTTTATTGTCAAAAAATTTCACTTTTTAAATCCGAAAAGTACCATAAAAACTGACCAATGAGCTTGATTTAAAATCACACATTACCTGTACAAACTTGTGAATCTGAGATTCCTATTTTAACTTTATTTTCACAATCAAATGAAAAGAGAATTCCAGTTCTCTTCTCATTTGGAATTGTGGAAATAAATCATGAAAATCACTAGTCCTTGGGAGGGGACCTCAAAAACCACCGAGATTACTATAAACCCCTACAGTTGCTTTATAGTAGTAATCAGCTTGGAATCCCCTACTGTTTTTTAAAATATATTTGTGTAGGGTTGTAATTCACTGTTGGGCATAATTGTGAAACTTGTTTTTTCTTTGAATAAAATGTGAGGGCACATGTGGTCCCATTGATATACTGCCGGCTCTCATATCCAAAGGTTTGTGGGTTCGAGCCCCCGCTGCTGCCAATGTGTTGTGCACATTGGCAAGGCCTTTACCACCCTCACTTGCTTCTTCGACACCAAGCGATATTCGGTAGCTGTTACGGGGATATACAATCTACTTGCTGATAGGATTGTGCGCTTGGCCAGCTGCCGGCCTAGATTAAGCAAAATGATTGTGCCGATTTCCTGACGGCACGTAATATACTGGCAAACGCGCGTGATCTAGATGAAATGGCGCTATTAAAAGCCAATATATATTATTATATATTTTATTATAAGATAAAGCTTTCCCCTTCCAGCTCAAATATTTTAGTTTTAACATTAAACCTCTATAAACCCATCAAGTTTTCTATTTTCTTTAATATGACCCTGTTTTCTCCTTTGATTTCCCAACGAACCTTTAATAAATCCGTTACACCTGACTTCACTCTGTCCCTCGTCCTTATCACCTTCTGAAATAAGTAACTGACAATGTAATTAACGCAAAACGCGAAACAGAAACGAGAGGGCTGTTGTACAGTTTGTCATATACACGCTCTCAGCGATATCCCTCTTGTCAATTATACATAATGCTACGTGACTGAAAAAAGACCCTTTACCCTGCTTGATTTTAAAAAAATGATGAAAACAATATTTGTGACTTGGTGACTGAACAAAATGAGTCATTTTTGAGCAAATAAAAACCACAACATTCTACCCCCTTGTACTATACAACCTATAATCCACCTCATGATTGGCTCTATACAGGACATATCATGGGATAGCCCCTTGGGCTGAACCATCAAAAGATTCTTCTATACTGCTGTGTAAACCATACCAACAACCATCTTGAAGGGCCATATGCAAGATTTATTTTTGGGGGTGCTGAACCGCTTGGAAAAGTGGACCTTTTTTGGTAAAAGTGGACCTCACCCCTAACTGGTCCTTTTTGGGACTTTGTTGAACATCTCACACCAAAAAGTGGCCTTTCTTGTTAAAAATTCTCGAATTTTTGAACCTTTTTTATAAAAACAAGAACAAGCAACAAGTGGACCTTTGTCCTTTTTTTTAATTGGGGAAGGGGGGTGCAACCACACCCTGCACCCCAGGGGCCAATGTCACATTTGAATAGAATCTAATTAATTTAAGAGTTTTGGTCAAATTTGACAAGAAATCCTGCAAAAGTTACATTATTTGGGGCCCATTTGATATAAGGATGGAGTCACCTTTTGGCATGATTTCTGGTCAATTTGACACACTTTTCACTTTGACATTATTTCTGGTCAAATTTGATTAAATCTCGTGAGATCTTATTTAACTTGAAATTGGTGTCAAATTCGACTAGACCCTTTTAAGAGTGTTTCTCAACTGGACTAACTTATAGTTACTTATTCAAATAGTGACTCTACCTATTTTTACCACGATTATTTTTGCCACTCATTGACTTTTTAACCTATTGGTCTGTGACTCTTTGGTTAGTTTTCCACTTGTTTTTTTCCTAGCATAATCAAATAAACTTAAAGGCACTCATCACCACACCACAACACAAAGTAACAGATTTGGACATTTGCAGGAGCAACTGAAAAGTGAATTATGATAAGTCCTGTGTTTATTCTCAAATTTTTTTCAAATAAAAAAAAATACAAAAAGGATAAAAATAGCAGTAGTGGTAAAAATATAAACTTCCACTCAAATGCCATGCTATAAAGTTTTTAGCATCTCCCATACCTCCTACATTTGCTAAAAGACTACTCCTAATCGCTCCATAAATGGAAAAGTATAAGGCAGCTATCTGATAGCAATATTGTACGAAATATGCACAAATAGCTGCTTTATTGTTTATTCTGGCAATCAATGGAGTTACACATCAGGATATATGACTAAAATATCCAGGTTTTCTTTTCTTGCTTTTTTGTCTTCCTTACGTCGCATGTTACTTATGTAACTTCATTTGTGGCAACAATACCTAAAATTGTCATTTTTTAATTTATGACTTTTTAAACATTTTTGTTTGGTTGTAGCAAACCAATGTCAATGCCCTTAATAAGCAGAGCAAGAAATATTCCAGTTTTCTGGTCAAGATGCCTAACGAGTTGCGAGAAACACTTACATAAATACCTTTTTAAATACCCTCATGCTCCTTTAATGTATACGTGGCGAAATACTTGAAACTCTCCAAGTTTCTCTCCGCAGAATGGTAAAACCCCTTAACTCCAGAATAGTATGCTGGTTTCTTATCATTCAATCCGCTTGTGCTTTTGGAGAGTGTATAATTATATTTCACACTCTTTTATTCCCTTTCTTGCACAACTCCCTGTTTTAGGCTCTTCATCCTCCAACCAGCCGCAATCTTTGTTAACTGATACCTCACAAAGACAGGCCTGAAAGTTAATATTCACATTCAATCACATCCCTGGTATATTTTGTTATCTATTTTTTAAAAAGTTCAAAATTTCCCTTTCAAATGTCAATCTTACATGGCTATTTCAAGAAACCTATTTTTTGTTCCAAAATGAGTTTTTGACAAATTATGTAATGTCATACCCATGCCTTTAACTTCAAGGTGAGGGAAAGTATCTTTTACACAGCATTAGAGACATTTTGTTATATTGTACTTTGTAGTAAATCACTATTTTAAATGTCATTCACATCATTTTTTTAAACTGAACAAATTCATTTCTTCTTTGCACAACACCAGCAGTTTTATCATCAATAGACATCCCGATTACTTTCACAGACCTGCAATTTTGAAACACCACACCCCATGTGGTTTGTCAAGATCTGTGATACTATATTAGACTTTATATTCCACAGTTGCAATGTTTTTTTCTTATAAAAGCTAGCCAGTGTAACCGTAAACTGCACATCCTAATTACAACACATTCAAAAATTCATTTCTCACCGATCTGGTCTTTTTAACCCGATTTAGAAGGCTGAAACAGATCGAGACCACACCGCTAAACGTGGAAATGGGTTGTGTGTGTGTGTGTTTAAAGCAAATCTTTGTGCTCACATGGTATAGAGAGATTGTAATGACTCGTGTTAATTCCACTCATATTTAACACCAATAACAAATTGACTAATCAAGCAAGCAAGCAAGCAATCATTCACTCACATTAACGTATGATAAGTGGTGGACACCCATCCGCTTGGCCGCTCCAAAAAATTATAAATCCTTGTCTGTACTTTTCGTAATTTCACATTGCGGCGTGAAAACTGCCGGTAGTGCAACGGTTTGCCCAGCAGGCTCAATCTGGGCTCCAAAAGCCGGGCCTGTGCCGCCGAAACGGACCCATCTCCAATGATGTCCCCATCTCTAGATGCTATGGCATCGTGTATGTCTGTCATCTCGGTCTGTTCTGTGCTTGCACCATTGGCACTAGCTCCTCTTGCTGTAGTAGCTGCATCTGTCTTACTAGCTCCTCTTTTAACTTGTGTCATCCTGCTTAGCTGGGTCTCTCTGCTTCACAACCCCGAGTGAAAATGAGCGTGTTAGGCAATCGGCTGCTGCAACACACTGCTACCTCCTACTGTCACCGTCGAAGGATAACAACCACGGAAGCACGACCATGACCACCAGATGGCTGGCAGATGGCTTGGATTAATATTTATAAGCCTAATATTACCCGTCATATAAATAAACCTTGTTTATTACACAGCCTCGTAAACCAAAACATGTTTTGGTGCTTGTGATTTTGCCAATTTACGTCTCATGGTCAGAGAGGTTCTCAGAACACAGTTTGTTGTGATTGTGTGTGTATGCGTGCTGTGCGCCACAAGCTTAAACATTAAGTGAGTCGACAGAAACGACTACCCAGAGATGAGAATTTTGTGCTATTAATCATAAATTCATATTTCATCAATCTAGCTATCAATATAACACTGGCTATTAACATCACCCTGCTTAGGGATCACATAATATAGTTTAAGGGGTGGCCTGAAAAAAGGAAAAACAATAAATAAAATGTGAAACTATACTGCAGCCTCTCCTATAGCCTTGGTTTGTGTTCAAAGTTCAGTGCCCTACATACATTAGTGCCCTGAAAACAAGATGTTTTGGTTTCTAGTAATTGCACTGCTTTCAAAAATTGTTTTTCTTATATTTTTTGTATGCTGTAACATTTTTGTCAGAATGTAAATATTGTAGATGCTGTAATTATAATACAATAGGAATTTAAACAGCACGATCAAGTTATACTTTTAAATTTGTAATTATGATGTGATCAAGCTGTGAGTTGTCTGTCGCTAATACTGATTTTAAGAACTGATGTTGACCATCCTTTGTAGTTCAATGTTCTGAGAGACCCTCAAATTACCATATCCCTGCATTTGTAAGTCAATGAGATGCACTCTTTAAAGGGTCTGTTTGAATTGGACTAGATTAAAAGGTAAAACCAGATCTCACTGATTTATAGTAAAAATGACCAGAAATCATTTTTTTGCAGTGTGTGCATATATAATTGCCTCAAAACATTCCTCGAGGACTAAGCAAAGGACAGAGGGAGAGAAGTCTTTCAAAAACTGTAAATGTGGACTTATACTGGACTTTCACTGACAATTTGGGATATTTGGTACTTTATTGGGATTAATTCAATTAAAAACAATGTGAAACACACCATTAATGGTCATCCGTTATTTAGGACATCCCACTAAACTGAAAAGTGTGACAAATATATCCATTTTAAAACCAAAATGTTGGTAATCTGCATACATTTGAAATACATTTTCTGTAAATCAAGGGAACTGGGGGTGAAAGGGTCTATCACTGACACTAATGTAAAATACAGGGTCTATGGGCAACAGTGGAATATGGGTCTACTAACATGCAATTGCCATGTACCAATTCATGAGTCTCGCTCTAGAATTAGTTAGCAACGTCACACCCAGGCCCGTACGCGGGGGTGGGGGAGTGCAGGGGGTGGTCGCACCCCACCAAATTCTATAAAAAGTCCCACTTTTTGCTGATTTGTTATATAAAGGTCAAAAGGTATTGAAATTTGACAAGAAAGGGTCAATTGTTGTGATGAGAAGTTCCAAAAAAGTCCCAAAAAGAACAATTATAGGGTGATTAGGACAACTTTACCCAACAAAGTCCCCTTTTTTGAAGTCCTGGCCCACCCAAATAATCTGTGTACGACCCTCGTCACACCTTCAGTTACACACTGCACTATACTAATTGGGGGTTGTCAAGTGTTAGCCATCCCATGATAAACAGTAAATAATTTTTGTATTTGTGTTTTTGGAATTTTTGTTATACACGATAGCCTATGGCACTGTTTATATACTGTGCATAAATGTTTATGCATAAAAACGGAAAATTTGATTGATCTCTAACTTGGAAGAAAACATTTTAGGTGACTAGTTGAGTTCTAGAGGACTTTTTAGTTAACAAACAAAAAAATATATTTCAAAATTCCGAGTCACGCCTTTAAATATACAGCGAAAAATACTGTAATTTTACAGAAAAAAAATACTGTAAAAATTTGACAGGAAAAATCACTGGCAGCAACTCCGCCAGTCTCGTCTGAAATAAAGTGGAATAGAAGGTGATCAAATGAAAAAAGAAAACAAACCAAACTTGCTTTGAAATGAAAATGGAGCATGAATAGATGCCTGAATGCCCAGAAACTACAATCTTAGCCAAAGGTGTTGGAACACTTTTATAGGCCTACTTCAAAATGCCCCCCTCTCCCCCCGGACAATGTTGAATCCTGAAATTTTGTTCTTGCCACACGGCAAGAACCCAACATTGATGTGGGGATAGGGAGGGTGCAAGGATAGAGAATGCTCCAAGCCTCCCAAACCCAAGTTGACATGATTGCTATGTATTCTCTTAAACGGAGAAATACGGCAAATAATCGGGCAAAAGAGCAGTCGTGTTCCAAACACATTTTGGGTCTAAGATGTGTCTGCCCCAAAGTGAACAAAAAAAATCATCTAATTTTACATTTGTCCTCATAAATTCTTAATTATGACAGCTATTACAACAAAATTTCAGGTTTTTACACATACAATAAACATATTGGCTTACGTCCTTGCCTGGAAAATGAATCAGTCGTGTCAACTTAGGGAGTGGTCAATTAAAATGTACTCGTAGCATAATTGAGCTCAAATCGTCCATATAGACAGAAAAGGCCCTGAATTTCATGGGTGTTAATACTATATTGAAAATATAAAATAGTAAAAGCATAATCAATAACTTCCACGATGTTTTTTATTACAGGAGAAATTAATACACGTGAGTACTCAATATAACAAGAAAACTGCCAAACATTCAATGGTGCACCTTCTGCATTTGGTATAATGAAATAGGCATGAATTAAACAGTGGAATGTTCTGTGCAGAGATGATCGTGATGATGAGGATGATGACGACGAGACAATGACAGTGTGCTTTCCGCGGGTACAAGTGTCTTATTTGTGTGTAACAACTTAATTTTATAAAAATATTTACAATAAATTACAATTTAGAAGACACGTTAACTAGCAAAAATGAAAAAGTTAAACATGTTCAATACGTTTCATAGAGGGTACGCGCTTTAGATGATACATAGGGTAAAGTTTACATTGAAATGAAAAAAATAACGGAATTCCAAATGGCAGAAAATGCTTTCGAACCGCGAAACTCCAGCTTATAAGGCGAGAGCTTTGCCTCTAAGCCAATTCGCTCTTACATATCGATGATGATGAGAACATGATGATGATGACGACGACGACGATGATGATGATGATTGATGAGATAATGATGATGATGATGATTGATGATTAAAGGCATCTTAACACGCCAAGTAAATTGGTAGGGCTCTAACAGTTTTACTGAAAAAGATGTAACAACCATTGTTACCGGAAAGTGAGCCTTATAACCGATTCGATAATTGCACCTTGTCCATGACATCGATAATCCACGGTAAAATTATATTTTCAAGAATAAATTATCTTGAAAATTGTTCTTTCATTAAAAATCAACCGCTACACCACGCCAAACATATGAAAAAAGATCATGACTCCTATCAGTCTCTATTGTTAATAGGGTCTTATCGTGGCAGCATCATTGATTTACGTGTGTAGGATTTGGTTTAACGTTCGTCGATTCATTGAATTAAACATATTTTAGGTTTGAACAAGGATCAGTATGTAAGGAGCCGTTGATTAGAGGCAAAGATCTCGCCTTGTAAGACAGTAGGTTAGCGGTTCGAAAAGCAGCGTAACTTGCCTTTCGAATTCGGGTATGTTCATTTGATTTAAGCTCTAAACTATGTATCAAAAAAGCGCGTAACACTATATGAAAACGTTTTAACATGTTAAATCCGTCTTTTTCTAGGTGAACGTATCCTCTAAATTTATTGTTGTGAATATTTTACAACTTATGAAATAAATATTAAGTTGTTATCCACAAAATAAGACACTTGTATCGCGAAAAAGCACCACTGGCATATGCACACAATTGCTGTTAAATCCATGAATGTAGCTTAAAACCTGAGATGAATATACCATATTCGTCTCAGTTAAAACGCAATGTAAGTATGGCCTATGCCGATTAAAAGTGACCATCCCCTAAAGTAAGGCAGGGGGAAGTGGAATTGATACTCAGATGAAACAACTTATTTGTACCTATATTATGTACCAAGGGGGGGGTTTTTTCGTTTCAATATCGTTTATCTAATTGAAATGACAGGCAATTAAGATAAGCATGAAATTCCCTATTAATAGTACGGATACAATCTTAGCCAAAAGTGTTGGAACACTTATAGGCCTACTTCAAAATGCCCCCCTCTCCCCCCTGGACAATGTGTGAATCCTGAAATTTTGTTCTTGCCACACTGCAAGAACCCAACCATTGATTGGTGGGGATAGGGAGGGGTGCAGGGATAGAGAATGCTCCAAGCATCCCAACCCAAGTTGCCATGATTTCCTATATATCTCTTTAGAGAAATACGGCAAATAATCGGGGCAAAAAAGAGCGTCGTGTTCAACACATTTGGCAAGATGTAGGTCAGGTCACTGTAGCACAAGTGATAATAAAATGACAATAAATTTTAGTGTATGATTAAAAGTGTTAAATATCATTATATTTATTTTTGTCAGGACTCAGGATATGAAAAAAAACCAGCATGCTTTTATTGTGTCTTTTTAATTAAGTTCAAATTTCTACTCGGCAATAATACGGAGTACACAAGGGGAGGGGTGCAGAAAACTATATGGACCATCTGTAATAAATGTGGAATAAAACTTGTTGTGGCATTTTTGAATAGCTCTAGTATTCTTGACTTTCTCACTACCTTACTCTCAAGACTGAAATTTTCATATTTTGACATTGAGGAAGTAAATTTGTTGAATTGAGGACTACCACGAGCGTATTTGGCTATTAAAGGTTCCCAGGAAATGAGATGAAACCTAGTCCAAATCTTTTACGGGGCATTCCATTTCCAATAAACGGGCCACAAAAAGACATCTCACTACCAGTGACATCTTAGTGAAACTATTGATTTCAGTCAGTTGCAATGAATAAATTCACACCAGTCACATGGAATTTTTATTACTCTCTGAAAATCAATAGTTCACTAATGATGTTCATCACCAACCCAAATATTGAATGTTTCTCGTCTCATTGAGGAGGGACACAACAACCTAATTCTATGGCATTCCGGACCTTTAACAACATGGTTGTCATTGATGCATATAGTGTGGGTCAAAAAAAATCAAGCGGCTCACCGACCCTAAAGATCATTTGTAAAGTGAAAATATCATTAATCTTAGATATTCGTATTAAGGCAGGAATTAGGGAGTTTCAAGCACCAAACAAAAGTACAAATTCTTTTGAATCGTTTTATTGGATCCCAGGAGGGAGCTTGGGTGGCCGGATTTAACCTCATATTCAAAGCAATTCTGCTGTGTGCGGATTGAGCGGAGCAAAAGATAATTGAACGGAGGCACTTCCTGATGCCAATATGCTGGGTGGCCACCGCCATTAGCTCTCCGAGCCGACGCCTTGTAGGTGGATCTTCTTTTTAGTTCTACCAGGGTAACCAGCTAACCTTCTCAATTGATTTCATTAGAAACCCAATGGGTGGTGATGGTTTAGCCGCCCACAACCCGGCCCTGGGACAGGTAATAATGGTTAAAATGAGACCAGTAGCAGGTCCTAAAGAAAACCTTGGACCAATAAACCTCAAAATGATCTCGGAGAGTTCTAAACGATCAAGTTTGCAAAATGGAGAGACATGTGTATCCTCAAAAAAGCCCTCCTGTCCCCTTAATTAACTAGACGTTACAAAACATATTGTATTCTGAAGGGAGACTAACTTAAACCTGTTTACACTAGGTTAGTTCCTCAGAGTGACCCTTTTCCCTTTCAAAATACTATGAACAGTTCAATGTAACGGGTGAGGAACATTCCTATGGATGGGCTGACACCGGTTCTTCCATAAGGAATTTTCCACCTGTTGCAGCACGTTTTTAGAGGATTTTGGAAGGAAAAAAGGTCCACTCATTTAGGCCTAACCCTGGTTTATACACAGGTCTAAAGTTAGAACTCCTTTCAGAATACCAGCATTTGTCTTCGTGCATTCAACAATATATAATATGTGATTGTCAAGCAAAATGAGTCGAAGTCGCAAATATTGATTTTGAGAATAGCCCAACAAAGGAGAAAATGTCTTTTGTTTCTATTGTTTTGGCCACCTTCAACTGATTATACCTTTGGAATCAATTGGTCAATTTCAATGGGGTTTCAGCAAAAATGTGCTTTAAATGGTGCATACAACACGTGAAAAAGTAGAAGTGAATCTCTGACCGACTCAGACTCATTTTGCTGATCGCAGACATATGTTCTTTGCTTTCACACATTGAGTAATCGCTGCTTTTCAGTGTAGGAAGAGGGGCAGTACTAGTATGTCTAAAACAGTTGCCCTGGGGAAGATGTACATTTGTCAGTGAGCGCACAAAACAGGCATTACCTTACATTGCTTAGAACCCGAGGAACTGTTGAATGTTATACGCTCTCTGATAACATTCTCAGCCTTTCTTTAAACAAAGCTGTCAATTGACTGTCGATGAGTGCGCTGTACATACATCGTGTGTAGATATTCTGCGGCACTTTAAAGTTTGACTTTTTTTCTTACAACAGAGGTACACAACTGTTGCTACTTAGATGGGAATGTCGCAAACTTTTCTAGCCAAAATTTGCGTTGCACAGGACTGTAGAGAGAATGAGGGTTTGGCTGTGCTGAGCACTGAGTTGGGATTTTTTGGGGGTTATTGGCACCTGAAATTTAAACCACTTTATTATACAAATTAAGTGTTGATATTTTAAGGTTCTTGCATAAACCAAAAGTGGATCCTTTTAGGTTTAGAGGGATTTGTTTATAAAGGTGCGCCACGTCCCCTGCAAACCCGTACAAATGGAATCTGGAGATACCTCACAGTGTACAACAACAAAAAATACAAGGAACTCTGCACTCCTATTTAATCCTAACCCCTAAATCTATCCTTATTACGTTTGGTTAGTCTTACAGATAAGCTTAAACCCCATATTATATACTATATGAAGAACGCCATCAGATAGTATGGACCGGAATAACATAAATGGATCCACATGGCGGGTTGAGTCATCACAAGGCAACAGTTTTGGGATTTTCACCTCAATAAGGTCATGTGGATCCCACAAAATCCTATTCCTAACACAGAAAAACACCCGGCTTTTATGCTCATTTTTAGCCCACAAAAGTGCTAGTTACTTTTTGGAATTTTAGCATTATCAGGAATGTCTTGTGAGTTCGTAAAAATTTTGGAACACCTTTTATCCCCAAGTACTGACATGGTGACATGCAATGCAATGAATTATGGGATTTTTCAAAACAACCTCTGGGATGCATCTGTGTGGATCCAACTGTAAGCCAACCCGATATGAGGGGTGGCTTCAAAACTCAGTCAGTGGTTTCCTGCTGTTCCATACCACCCTGGTTCTATTAGTATTCTCAGGCTAAACAAGCAGCATGGATACAACTGCTAAGAAGGACGGTCAACTCAAGTTTGTTTGAAGTCCACCCTTAATCAATTGAATGTCCAGACAGATTTCGATCTGAAGGGATTAACTTCCAATCAATGGTTGATAAACACTGTAATAGCTGAGATGATATCTCGAATGGTATCTCAGGTAATCAGATCAGATCACTGAAGATGATGAGTGGAGTTAAGGTGTGGCATTATGATTTGGGTTCTAAGGAGTAAGCGCAAGCCGACTTTAATAAACTCGGAGATGAGCAAGCGGCACTCGTTTCGTTTTAGCGTCGCAAAATTCATGAGCATTTTCACTTCTGAATTTTTAAGCGAATTTGTAAAGCGTTTCAAAATCGCGTAGAACTTTGAGGTGGCTAGGAATAGTCTAAGAAAGCGCCTGATGAATTAAGCGTCTCACCTTTCACGCACCCATTTGTTGTTTTGCTGCATGACATATGCGTAAAATAACGCGAGAGGCATCCGTCTCTAGTGAAGACGGAAAATTTCCCTCTAAAAATGTCCTTTTTAAACGATTTGCAGGAAAACTAATCCGGGTGGACACCATTTTTTATTTCGGTATTTTTAAGTATGCAACTTAGACTTAAACATAATGTGAAAATCAGAAAAACGGACGCACCGTTGTTATCTTTTTGGAGCACTTTAGTATCGGTTAAATCACATTTTCCCATAGAGTTGTTTTTTTGAGCGTGGTAAATAATGTAAAATTTGAGAAAAAATATACTTTTGGAACGTCTTTTTCTCAAAAAACGATATGGTAAGCCATATTTCGTTATCAGACAAGGAAGTACTATATATCAAATTTAAAGAAATTCGACGGCCCATCTTAAATCATGATGCCAAACACCTTAAGTTATTCTTAAGGACAGCGGGGGGCAACATATTTTATGTGTCAATAATTTTTTTTTGGGCTGGTGCAAATATGTAACTTTTGTTTTTTTCAGTTGGGGATGAGTGAGGTGCCTTTATCTTCATACCATGTTTCTAATCATTAAAAAAATTTCACCTTTCCACCCTTAAAAAAACCCGCTCTCATCCTTTCTGGATAGAATCGCGGCAAAAGGTGAATGCGAGATTTTGAGGAACCCAAATATGTGTCATAATAGTAAATTTCTAGACAATAAATAGATTTTTGTACCTGTATCACTACAGAAATGTCTTAAAAAGAGAGAAAAAAGTGATTTGATTTGCTTATATTTCAATATAAAAGATATGCTGAATTTTGTGTATTTGCCCTATACGAAATTTAGAAATTTCACAATTTGTTTACCAAAGAAACATTTCTCTCAGTTTAATCCTTTAAGACAGGGATATTTTTTATGAAAACTTTTTACATCAGCAGGGCAAAAATTAGTACTTTTGTTTTTTAGGGATAACACTGATATGGTAATCTCTTGTTCAGGCCTTTAAAAACCCTCCCATTCATAGCAGTTAGGAGGGTGCATGTATGGCTGTAGTGTTGTTATCACATCATTGGCTGTTGCTGTAACTTTTGTTGATGGTTTTTGTTATGATGCTTTTATAAACCAATTTGACACATCTCAAACTTAATTTATACTCTGTTATGTTCCTGAAATACACTGTAAATCCATGTGTTCTGGATCTGAACACATATCTAAACACTTTTTTGTCTCACTTTGAGACATGTTAAGATTTAATTTTCTAACATTTAGGTGTTCGATGTTTAAATTCTAAACACATCTCCTAACATGCTGTTTATCTGTTTAGAACTAACCATAGCCATCGCATGATGTTCATGTGTTTCGACACACTAGACACTATAGTGTTAACCTTCTAAATGTCTTTGTGGCACATGTTTAAAACATTTAAGAGGCATTTACATTAGAAATTCTCATTGCTCTGATTTGGAATGGGGAAAATGATGGAATTCCAATGCTTTTTTAGTGATTTATAGGAGCAGTGGTCTAGGTAAATACCCACCTTTTGCACAAAAAGTTTTTTAATGGGGTTTGTTTGTTTGTTTTGTTGAACTCGTTAGTCACTTAAAACTGATTACAAATCTTAACACTTTAAGTTTCCCATGTTGTACGTTCTTAGATATTGGGTTGATTGTTTACACAAAAGCACTGAGGCACTATTGGTCTACCGTAATTTGCAATCTTAGAACTTACACGATGTAACAGATTAATCTGGGGCCTTGTGAAACACAGCTCCAATTTTCATCCCATAACACATAACACTCAAATCTCATAAGCCTTGCCAAGAAAAAAAAATACATTCCTTAAATCCACTAAAACCTACTGAAGCTGATTTTGGATGGTTTCAGAAATGAGGGTAATTATGAAAATGAAAAGATTTACATCTAGATGATATATCATATAAAAAAATCAACCCACAAGATGTTCTTTATCCCTATTACTTTGGGCAAATTTGCCATTAAGACAGAGTCCTTTGGCAATATCAAGTGTACCGCATAAGCACTCCTACTAAACTCTTGTAAATTGCCCTTAAAATCCCAGCAGGTCAATAGGAATTTTAATGGCTCACTTCTAAAGTTCATCAACGCCCAACCACCTGCCAATAATCAGATGTCCTCATTACATATAATTTAATTTTTGAAAATAACTTAATTTCAGTTCAAGAATGTTTCATGGTGTAAGCAATAATGCTATTTTTGTTGCAATGACTTTTTTTTTACAAATTTGATTCAATTTTTACTGTAAGATCTTGGTGAGAAATAATTGACAACATTTCAATTTTGTGAATTGAAAGTACTTGTAAAGTTATAAAAATATGAAATTTTCCTTTTGAAATTAATTTGTTTAATGCTTAAAAAAATAAATTGCCAGTGAAATTAATTTGTTATACTGTACTGTTTAAACATATTTTTGCATGTGCAATATTTTTTTAGGGACTGGGTGACACAGGGGTAGTAAAAAAAAGCAGAACCTCAATACAAAAACATAAGCAACAAAAATAAAGAATCAAAATTATTTACAAAATAAAGCTATTATTAAAAACTTACTTTTATCTGAGAAAATTACTTCACGGCAACCAGTTTTCAATTTGATAATTTCCCATCACAAGCCTCATTGGGCTTTTTGATTGACAGCCCAATTACCTGTCCTGATTACCAAACTATAACGCATCAAAATTAATTATGAATTAGAATTTCAAACATCTTTAGAGGTGGAATTAATTCAATTACTATACTGGTTACAATTTCAACACCATTTAAATGAAATTCTCCTCCCATTGATTAAGTTGGTATCAATGCAATTTTCAAGCAGTCACTAGGCATTCAGGAGCAGATTCTAAAAGTTCATCAACGGCTCCCAAAACCAGCTGGTCCCCAGTTCCATACACCGAAGACTTTTAAAAACAACTAATTTCATTAAGAAATTGTGGCAAACAAAGCAAAGAATACTGATTTTGTGGTAATAATCTTTTATGAGTTTGATCAATACCAAATAAGTTTCAAATTTTAACAAAATTTAATTGCAGGCAAATTAATTGTGTCAGGTGATGCTGCTTGTAAAAGTTTGAAAATAGACCTGCCTGTGAATTTAAAGTTCTACCCTGACAGCACTGGCACATTTCAACAACGTATTGAAATTTCTTCAATCTTGCTTTAAATGATAGTCTAGGACCGTGGAAGTAGTCTAGGACATTGGAGAAACAGATATATTTTATACACAAACAATAAACCATAAAAAACATAAAGGAGCCTCAATATAAGGATAGAGACATCCAGTGACTTGTCTAATTTGTGAACCTATTGCATGAAAATCACAGACTCTTACTTATGGTGGTATTTTAGCACAAAAAGTCGGCTCTAGGTGAACTCTAGGTGCGCTCTGGTGTGCTCTAGGTGCACTCTAGGTCGCTCGGGGCACGCTTGGGTGCGATCGGGGTTGCAATCTGGTTTTGACATAGAGTACGTCTATAACAGAATAAAACTGCCATCATATTATTGTGTTATTCCGTTAACAAGAGAGAAAGAGAGTAAAAAAGAGGATTTTCTAGTTTAGTATGTCGCATGAACCCAGCGCACCCTGGACTCCCGAGGGCACCTAGAGCGCACTGAGTGGACTTTTTGTGGCTAAATACCACCATATTACTCAAAAGCCACAAAAGTACAGACCGGTCCAAACAGGGTGATGTCGTGACTAGCATTATGTTTTTGTGTTTAACAACCATTGATCTATTGAATAAAAGTGAGTGACTTTATTATAAAATCATTGTATTACCTGGCTTAAAGGTCCATTTTGTGATTCTAGCACTTCGGTTTTTTAATGTTCGCGAGATATCCTTAAGAAACGCTTATTCCTAAAATTTCAGTTGATTCTGAATCTTGTGTTTTGGTGTTTTGTCGACAGGACCGGTCAACAGGGTGGATGTCGTGACTAAGGCATATGTTTTCGTTTGTTTACACACCATGATCTATTGAATAAAGTGAGTGACTTTATTATAAAAATCATTGTATTTACTGGGCTTAAAGGTCCATTTTGTGATTCTAGACACCTTTCGGTTTTTTTCATGTTTTGCTAGATATCCTAGAGGAAAAAAAAGCTTATTCTAAAATTCAGTTGATTTGTTCTTGTGTTTTGGTGTTCTGAGACAAATGTTCGTATCACAATCTCCATAGACCACTGTACATGTATTCCAGGGCCGACG